>JAAKBH010001173.1:0-42470 GCA_019776075.1 Amaranthus palmeri
TATGATATGAACAATGTCAAAAAACATATAGGAGCCACTTAATGGTGAATTAGAGGGTGTATAGGTTGTAAAGTCCACTATCGGGCAGCTAACGCCATGCAATGAAAAAAATTTTCTTAGTAGAATCATAATAAGTAAAGTTACGATGCTTATTTTCTACATTTTTGAGAAACATACTTTTAACGTTATCAATTTTTATAGTACATACGACGAACTAAGTAAGGAAAAACACAATTTCAACTTAGTACTAATAATTTTAAAACAAAATGGCCGGAAAAAAAGCTCATTTTAATTTTTTTTTTTAAATTACACCGACTACTCGCCGACTACCCATTCAGTCGTGATTATGGTCAAATGGCAGGTATTGTTGGTCAAAAGTACTTATTACCTCAGTATCCGTGTGTACAGCGACTAACTTGCGACATCTTTCAGTCGCCGTAGTCGGTGATTTCAAAATTCAAAAACTTTTAAGGGCGCACATCTTTTCATGACCGACACTATACCGACTATGGTGACAGTCGCCAGTCAGTCGGAAATTCAAAATTGAAAATTAATTCAAAATTCTGCACCTGTTCTATAAATAGCCGTTTACGTAAATTTATTTTACGTAAATCTATCTTACGTAAATCTATCTTACATTTTACTTCCTTACTTTCTCTTTACATTCTGCAACAATTTATTTTTTTCACTTACGAGCAATGGACTTACGAGCTGAAAGAAGTTGGATGTACCAACGAAGTTCTAAGGAGTGTTTAATATCAGATATTTAGAAGGGGTCGAAGAATTTATACAATTTGCAAGAAAAAAAAAATCCAATTGAAATTAGATGTCCGTGTAAAAAGTGCGGTAATCGTAGAGTATGGGGTGTAGATGTCGTAAGAGATCATCTGTTAAAGAAGGGGTTTGTTTGAAAACTACTACGATTGGTACCTGCACAAATGTTCTGACGGTGCACCATTTGTACCGAGTTACAGCAGAACACGGTTCAGAATCCGTATGCACAAATGGTGTACGATGCAGCAAGCGAGTGTTTTTTTCCGGATACACATCATCATTTTCTACCGCATCGTGATGATGTCGTCGCTAATGTACCATACTCGCCCGTACATAACGATGAAGATCCGAACCTATATCCAGACAGTTCTTTGAAATGCTAAGGGCAGCCAACTTACCACTGTACCCTGGCTGTGAAACGCATACTCAGATGTCGGTCATAGGAAGGATGTCTAGCCTGAAGACAGACTTTCGTATTCCAGAGAGACTTTATGATGAATTATGTCAATTCATTATTGAGTTTGTTGCCGAAAGATAATCGGATGACAAAGAGTTTTTTACGACACGAAGAAAGCAAATTTCGGCTCTTGGATTTCCGGTAGAGAAGATTGACTGTTGTGTTAATGGGTGTATGATTTATTGGGGCCCCACAGCGAGTATGACCCAATGTGGTGAGTGTGGTGTTTCTAGATGGAAATCAGATAATAACCCAAGAAAGCAGTTCCACTACTTTCCCATTGGTCCTAGGCTACAACGGTTGTATGCGTCTGCTACCACTGCCAGCCACATGAGGTGGCATGCGGAGCATCGTACAGAAGATGGAGAGATGTGTCACCCTCGGACAGTGAGGCCTGGTTGAATTTCAACGCGACACATCCGGATTTTGCACGGGAGACAAGAAATGTGAGAATGGGGTTGTGTACAGATGGTTTCAACCCATTTGGCAGCTCGGGTCAACAATATTCATGCTGGCCCGTAATTACTAACTCCATACAATCTTCCGCCCTTCATGTGTATGAAAAAGCAGTACATGTTCTTAACGGTGATCGTCCCTGGCCCTAACAATCCAAAACATAAGATTGATTTGTACCTCCAGCCATTGATACATGAGTTACAGCTGTTGTGGGAAGATGGGATCCAGACGTACGACGTATCCAAGAGGCAGAACTTTATACTTCGTGCAGCTTTGATGTGGACAATCAACGACTTCCCAGCTTATTCGATGATGTCGGGGTGGAGTACATCTGGCTTGCCACGCTTGTCCGTACTGCATGGATGACTCCAAAGCCTTTTATTTAAGACACAGTAGAAAAATCAGTTGGTTTGACTCACATAGGAGATTTTTAGATAGTACACACCGATTTCGTAGAAACCGGGTGCTTTTTAGCCGTGGAGTTGTTGAGAAGGCTGTAATGCCCGAAATACGTACGGGAAATGAGCTTTTGGAGGAGTTGGATCGTTTGGGTTTTTAAGGGTGTTTGAAGACGATGCAGCAGAGCACAACGCGGATTTAAGTAGACATTGTGTTGGATGGAAGAAGAGAAGTATCTTTGGGATTTGCCGTACTGGAGCACAAATATGATCCGTCACAACCTTGACGTGATGCACATTGAGAAGAACTTCTTTGATAACATTTTCAACACAATAATGTGTGTGCCTGGAAAAACTAAGGATCATCTCAAGGCACGTCTAGATTTAGCCGAGCTCGGGATCCGATCGGAATTGCATCCAGTTGGTTCTACCATCCCCAAGGCATCATACACACTAAACAGAGAGCAAATGGCTGTCATTCTGGAGTGGCTTAAAACTCTGAGATTTCCTGATGGGTATGTCTCTAATTTAGCCAGGAATATCGACATGGCTAAACATCAGGTATTCGGGATGAAGAGTCATGATTGTCATGTGTTCATGCAACGACTGATTCCTATTGCATTTCGGGAGTTGCTGCCAGAAAAAGTATGGGAAGCTCTTACTGAAATTAGCCTGTATTTTAGAAGTCTTACTTCTCCGAGAATTTCTGCCGCAGATATGTGGAGGTTGGACGAGGAAATTGCAGTTGTGCTCTGTAAGTTAGAGACTATATTTCCTCCAACATTCTTTGACGTCATGGAACATCTGCCTGTTCATCTAGCTTACGAGGCGAGGATTGCTGGCCCGGTACAATATAGGTGGATGTATCCCTTTGAGAGGTAATTACTAATTACACGTCTAAAATATTAGTACTATTTACTTTTCTGATAACTTTTTACATGTCTTAATAATTACTCTTTGGTTTAAATTACAGGTATCTTCGACATTTAAAACTTAATGTCAAAAACAAAGCACATGTTGAAGCCTCGATCTGCAACGCATATCTTAATGAAGAAGCATCATACTTTGTATCGCATTACTTTGGGCCAGATGTTCGATGCAGAGTTAGAGATCTACCTAGAAACGATGATGGATTCTTTAACAACGTCAGACCGGGTGTTTTGTCCATATTTACACACCCAATCAAATTTTATGGTCGGGGTAAGGCTTTTATGATGGATGAAGCAGATCTCAAAATTGCTCAGACTTATGTTCTGCGAAATTGTCCTGAGGTGAATCAATTTTATGATCAATTCGTACACTTAATCACAAAGTACGAGCCTAATCTAAACGCAGAGCAAGTTGACAATGTGGTCGAAGACCAGTTTGCACTATGGTTTAAACAGATTGTAAGTACACGTTAAATGTCTTTAATTTGTTGTGAAAATTAGTATTACGTATTTACGTTGAATTATTGTTCTTGTATGCAGTCCAGGGACGGGTTTCTAGACGGTGTGGATAATGCGGATATTCTAAAGGACCTGGCCGAGGGACCTTTGCAGAAGGCACGTCGCTATGATGTTTGTTACGTGAATGGTTATAGATTTCACACTATCTCTCATTCCGCAAAAAAGAAATCTTCTGAGAACAGCGGGGTGTGCGTGAAATCTGATGATAACAGTCCGGATGAAGCAGACTTTTACGGAAAGTTAGAGGATATTGTTGACCTCGAGTATCGAGCACTTCCAAATAAAAGGGTAGCTTTGTTCAAATGTCAATGGTTTGATCAGACTACCACCGGATAAGGCCATGGTACGAGAATCCATCCGCGTTACAAGCTGGTCGACGTTCATATTGGTCGATTTTATAGAAAGTACGATCCGTTTGTCCTAGCCTCTCAAGCTTCCCAAGTTTATTACTTATCTTATCCCAGTTTAAGGCAAAACATGAAAGACTGGCGAGCTGTTTGCAAAGTCAGATCAAAGCAATTCGAGGAGACTGCTTTCCAACTGGAAGAGAGATCAACCGATTTTGTGGCAAATGAAGATGTTTCTGACCTACAAGTCGCACCGTTGCGTGATCCCGCTGGAGAACTTTTACACTTAGACGAAACGGTTCATGATGACGAGGAAAATGAAGACACCGACGACGAAGATCTTGTATTATCTGACGACGATGAGGTCGATGACGATTATGTAACCCAATAAGATGGTTTTAATAATAATATGTTTATTTCTTATTATTTTTAAATTCGGTTGTAAGTTTTATATATTTTTTTTTTGAAGAAGTAAGTTTTATATATTTATTTTTCAAAAAAAAAAAGTTTTATGTATTTAAATATAGTATTTAAGATTTTATTAATTATAATATAATAATAATAATAATAATAATAATAATAATAATAATAATAATAATAATAAACAATTAATAATAAAAAAAAACGAATTTATTAGGGTGGTTGAAAATCTGAAAAGTTAAAACGCATTGGGAAGGTAAAAACGCGTTTTACTATACCGACATAGCACCGACTAAACTGGAGTCGCACATTAGTCGGTGCACTGAAAAGTTGTTTCACTTTCCCACGCAATCTGAAAAGTTACTGCAAGAACTTATTACGGCGTTGAAAAAATTGCACCGACTCACTACCGACTAACGTTGAGTCGCAGGTTAGTCGGTGATTTGAATAGTTATTTCAATTTCCCAAGCTTTCTGAAAAAGTTACTGCAAGTAATTATTAGGTGGTTGGAAATATCTCACCGACTAAGCACCGACTATGGTCTAGTCGCAGCTTAGTCGGTGATTTGAAAAGTCATTTTTTTTTTAACGTAATTATTGAGGCAGTTAAGGCATTAGGTTAAACGGTAAAAAATTCACCGACTAGCCACCGACTATGGTTTAGTCGCAGCTCAGTCGGTGATGTATTTATATAAATACCCACACTTCACCAAAAACCCGTTCATTTCTTTCTCTCCTTTACTTCTTTCTCGTTCTTTTCTCTCTTTAGCTACCATTCTTACCATTCTTCCTACTATTCCTACCATTCTTCCTACTCTACCATTTCAATTTCCGACTAGCATTATTTTGATTCCGACTACTTCCCAAGTTTTTCAAGGATTAAAGGTTAGTTTTTTTTTTAAGATTTTTTTTTTCAAAAACATGATGTTCATATGTTGTTTATGTGATTTTTAGGGTTTGATGTTCATATGTTCATATGTCTTTTTTTTTCAAAAACATGATGTTCATATGATGTTCATATGTTTATGTGATTTTTAGGGTTTTTTTTTACATGTTTATAATAATAATCTTGTTTTTACATGTTTATTCATTCGAATGTTTATAATGTTTTTAGGGTTTATTTCGTTTTTTTATATATTAATGTTCATATGTTGTTTATGTGATTTTTAGGGTTTGATAATCTTGTTTTTATATTAATGTTTATTATATTGTTTAGGGTTTTTTTTTTTAGGGTTTTTGTTGTTTTTTGGTTTCGTTTTTTTATGTTGTTTTTAGGGTTTATGTTGTATTTTTATTTTTAGGGTTTATGTTGATGACACTTTTAGGGTTTTGATAATCTTTTTTTTATTCAAATGTTATGTTGTTTTTTTTTATTTTTATGGTTTATTTTGTTTTTTGTATTTAGGGTTTATGTTGTTTTTTGGGTTCGTTTTTTAAATTCGAAATTTCGAAATATATATGTTTATTTTCGAAATATATATGTTTTTTTTCGATATATATATTTTTTTTTCGAAATGTTTAAGTTTATTTTTAGGGTTTTGTTTTTTTTTTTCTGAGTTTTTTTCGAAATGTTTATGTTTATTTTTAGGGTTTTTTTTTTTCTGAGTTTTTTTCGAAATATATATGTTTTTTTTCGAAATGTTTATGTTTATTTTTAGGGTTTTGTTTTTTTTTTTTCAGAGTTTTTTTCGAAATGTTTATGTTTATTCTTAGGGTTTGTTTTTTTTTTTTCTGAGTTTTTTTCGAAATGTTTATGTTTATTTTTAGGGTTTTGTTTTTGTTTTTTTTTTTCTGAGTTTTTTTCGAAATATATATGTTTTTTTATAAATGTTTATGTTTATTTTTAGGGTTTCGTTTTTTTTTTCAGAGTTTTTTTCGAAATGTTTATGTTTATTTTTAGGGTTTGGTTTTTTTTTTTTTTCTGAGTTTTTTCGTAATATATATGTTTTTCTGAATATATATGTTTTTTTTTTCGAAATATTTATATTTTTTTTTTCGAAAAATACTTGTTAATTAGATGACTAGGATGAGAAATAATTTAGGACAACGTATAGACCCCCGAACCGGTCAACCATACCACCCTGATATTATACCGGTTCGGCAAGTTGCACGTTCTGACCCTGGCGCTGCACCAAATGCGGAATTAGAAGAGCATTTTGTGCGGTCAGACTTTAGGGCTGCAGTGGGGGCTGTCAATCCCTCTCCGGTGTCATCACGTGCTTCGCCACGTATCAATACACCGGATGATGACACGGCCCAGGGCCCGCCACGGGATGACCCTCCCCCTCAGCCGCTGCACCGACCACCACCCCTGCTGTGGAATAGCGAGCAGGGCACGTTTGCCACCGACACTGGCAGCCAAATATCAACGTCCATTCGTAGGACGTTTGAGGCCTACCAAGATCCTAGAGGATATACTTGGAGGTTCTTATCTAGGGCTGCTATCGATTTCTATTGGCAGCAGTTTCAAGTAAGTCTATTTACTACATTATTTGATTAACTTTAAATTGACTTGTTTGTTTAACTAATATTAATTGTTTTTGTCGTTTCAGCAACAATGGACTTGGGATCCCTCTATCACTTCCAAGGTCCGCACGGAGTGGGAGAAGAGGGCCAAGCTCCGGTACAAGGATCTTATGCATCTTCATAGGAGAAACTATGAAGAGGACAATGAATATAAGCCCAAATGGGCCGATACGGAGGCTTGGAATGAATGGGTAAAGGCCTGGAAAGACCCATCATACCAGCCCCAGCGGGAGCGAGGGAGGAAGAACCGTCGGCGGGGCAATGAATCGGGTGTCGCAGAAGTCACCCATACCGGCGGCTCCGTGTCTGCCCGCCGGACATTGCGCATCTTGGTATATTCATTTTTTTTGAATTTGAATTTTTTTTCTAATTATTAATTAATTACTTTGTTTAACTATTAACTTTGTTTTCACAGGAAAAAGAGCGAAACCGCACGCCGTCCTCTTATGAGTTGTTTCTACATAGGGGTGTGCAAAATAAGACCGGACCGGCGGTCCGGACCGGAACCGGCTAAGACCGGACCGGAATCGGACCGGGTGCATCCGGTCCGGTCTCCGGGTCTTAATATTTTCCAATTCCGGGTTTCCGGTCCGGTCCGGTCTAGACCGGGAAAATTCCGGGTTGGACCGGATGAGACCGGATGGCATAAAAATCATTTGGAAGAGGAGTAATATTTACAATTATTATGTATATATTTATTTTAAAGGACTTAAAATATTTATTTTTCAACACAAAATAATTTTTTAATTTAAATATGTTAATTTAATAATAATTAATTTGCTAAATTATTTTAAAATATTCAATTTTTCAATTTATTTTTTGTCTCAAAAATATTTCCGGTCTAACCGGTCCAAACCCGGACCGGACCGGAAGAATTCCGGGTTAGACCGGGACCGGACCGGATGGAACCGGTCCGGTCTCCGTTCCTAGATTTTTTGGGATTCCGGTCTTCCGGTCCAACCGGTTCCGGTCCGGGTTTGGACCGGTGAACACTCCTATTTCTACACACTCATAGAGTGAAAACAAAGGACGGGTTGCAGTGGATCAACAAAAAGTCCAAGGATGTAAATGTAAGTTTAATTGTATGTTGTTTTTTATATAATTTTTTGCTTTTTTATACAAAAAATCCGAAATTCTTATATAATTTTTTGCTTTGTTTAGGACGAGTACCTGCGCCTCTGTGCCGAGCTTCCTCTCGAGGCGTCTGAAGAGGATATGAATGACGCCTATTTTCAAGCTTTCAAACATATCGAATCGGATGAGCCGACGAAGAAGCCCAATAAGTTTGTGTTTGGGGTTGGTGATGCCGCAACGGTCTATTACGCTGATGTTGTGGCCCCAGAGACTCAAACACAGCCCACTCCTCCCCCCGAGCAATTCACGAATGAGCGGTTGGATGAGCTTCAGCGTACCATGCACCAAATTACGCAAAGCCTCCAATCGAACATTCCGAGGGAGGAGTTTGACCGACTAGTGGCCGAGCATCAGCGCTTGAGCGAAGAGGTACAACACCTTCTTAGCTTTATGCGCTCGGTTTTCGCCGAAAGGGGCTTGTCGCAACCTCCTCCTCCCCCCCCCCCCCCACTGATCCTTGTATTTTTACTATTTTTATTTTTTTAGTTTTATATGTAAAAACAATGAGTTGTATATATTAATTCCTTTTTTTAATATTTTTATTTATGGCGTTTACTATTATCTTTTATTGCGTTTATTTATTAAATTGGATCGATAATTTATTTGCGTTTTTTTATTAAATTGGATCGTTAATTTATTTTAATAATAAAATAATAAAAACTGGTCAAATGTGGTCAACGACTATTGACCACATTTGACCAGTTTTTATTATTTTATTATTAAAAATATACCGACTAGAGTCCGACTGTACGTTTAGTAGGTGACTAGTCGGTAAAAATATTTTCAGTCAACAGACTATTGACTTCACCGACCAAATTCCTACCATATATAAGTCGTTAATCAGTCGGTAAAATTAGGCGCTAAAAATAAAAGTTTGAATTTTCCGACCAACTTCCTACCAAATCTGAGTCGTGAATCAGTCGGTAAAATTAGGCGCTAAAATGTGGTCAAAATCTGGTCAAATAGAAGTTTGAATTTTCCGACTAATCTCCTACTATATCGTAGTCGGTAATTAGTCGGCAAATAATTAAAATAATATTTCTAAAAAAACCAATAAATATCAACAAAATCGGTTTTTGGTTTGCAGCGACTAGATAGCTACTATATCTTAGTCGGAGATTAGTCGGCAAATAATTAAAATAATATTTCTAAAAAAACCAATAAATATCAACAAAATCGGTTTTTGGTTTGCAGCGACTAGATAGCTACTAATTTGTAGTCGGTAGTTGCGACTAAGCAACGACTAAATGCTGTGGTCGCAGGTTGCGACTAAATACCTACCATGTTCATGTTGGTCGAACTTGCGACTATTTTATCGACCCAGCTCATTTACCGACAACATTATACCGACTAGTCTGTTTTAGTCGCCGCTTAGTCGGTATAGCCCTATACCGACCGAATGCCGACTAAAATGCGTAGTCGCAAAACTGCATTTTTTTTGTAGTGCATATTGTTTCCTCTTGTAGCGGCCCCTACGGTTCCTTTAGAGGGTATCCTGGAGCGTTTCGATTTTGCTATTATTTCCAGTCCATTCCGTTAACTTGTCCACGTACACTTCTGACTTAATGCCACTAGTGGAAACAAACGTATTGGCTGCTGCTAATTGGCTGCGAGTTTTAGATAAACGTAGCCAATAGCCATAATTAAAAAAAAAATTACTCATTGGCTGCGGTTTAGCCCATGTCCGCAGCCAATAGCCATAATTTAAAAAAAAAATTACTCATTGGCTGCGGTTTAGCCCATGTCTGCAGCCAATAGTCATAATTTAAAAAAAAAAAAATTACTCATTGGCTGCGGTTTAGCCCATGTCCGCAGCCAATAAGGCTTTAAAAAGCCCATTATATACAGTACCACTCCAAATAACCCTAGAACCACTCCAAATAACCCTAGCAAATTTCAAGTGCCGCTTTTCATCTCAGCTTTTCCACTCCAAATAAACGAAGCATAGCAATTTCATCTCGTCTCAGCTTCTCAAATTTCAAGCAAATTTCATCTCAGCTTCAAGTTCTTGGCAACAAAGGGAAGATTTTTTTATTTTTCAATTAATTTAGGTTATTCTTTTCGATTTTTCGATTTCCAAATCTGATTTAGCAGCGAAGTTCTTGGCAACAAAGGAGAAGAAAACAGCAGAAGAAGAAGAAGAAGAAAATGGAAAAATGAGAAGAAAATGGAAGATTTAGAGATTTTTCAAAGTAATTAGGTTATTCTTTTCAATTTTCGATTTCCAAATCTGATTTTTCGATTGATGTTCTTTGATGTAATTTAGGTTAAATTAGGTTATTCTTTTCTGGAATTGTTATTTGATGTTCTTCAATGTAATTTAGGTTAACTTAGGTTATTCTTTTCGATTCAATGTAATTAATGTCTTGATGTTCTTCAATGTTTACAATTTTCTAGAAATGTTCTTCAATATTATTGTTCAGATTCATTGTAATTTCGATTTTGTAATGTATTGTTCAGATTTCATTTATTGTTCTTCAATGCTCATCCTTTTCATTAAACGAAATAAAAATTAAACAGTAAATCTGTATGAACATTAAACCAAATAAACATTAAACGAAATGAAAAAAAAAATATTTGGAGTAAAGGCTGCGGTTTCTATGTCCACAGCAAATAGGGTTTATGTCATCTGCTGCTACTACATAGGCTGCGGTTCAAAACCGCAGCCTTTGGTGGCTCAAAAACCGCATTCATTAAGCTTTTTTCCACTAGTGTGCGCATTGGAAAAAAAAGATGGTTCACTGTTTCACTTTCCAATCCGCAGATAGGGCATGTGTCTATATTGACAACTCCAGCAAGCTTTACGCGATGTTTATTTTCAGTCGATTGTTGAACGCCAACCAAGCTATGAACTGGCTTCTAGGAGTGGCAATCCTGCTCCAAACTATGTTGTTCCAGCTGACTTTTTCCACCCTCTCTTGAGTTCGTTGTACACCTCTGTGATAGAGTTTGACGGTGTATTCATCCACCTCTTTAGTTTGTCCTTGACCATGTAGAGCTTTTTGACGACCCAACTGGATGTTATGGGGGGTTGAACAATATCCAGTTGCCCTTTTTCATGTATTCCTCATGTATCCATTTAACCCAAAGGTATTCATGGAGGGTGCTGATGTGCCAAACGACTTTACCAATTGCAGCTACGTTTCAGGACTCTAGATCTCTTATTGCGAGGCCCCCTTCTTTCTTTGGCTTACACACTTTCTCCCAGCCAATATTCTTAGGACTATTGGCTTCTATGGAACCATACCAAAGAAAAGATCTGCAAATAACATTCACTTGTCGGAGGACTTTTTTTTGGGAAGTATGACAGCTTGACACAAGTATATGGTTATACTCATAAGGACGGAGTTTACTAGTTGGAGGCGAGCAATGTAAGAAAGGTTCTTTGCCTACCTGACTCTTATGCGCGCTGTCATCTTGTCTACCAAATACTCACAATCAGTGACCGGGACCTTCTCGAAGTAAGGGGCAACCTAAGATGCTTGACTGGAAGACTCTCAAAATTGTAATCAATATTCTGCGTCGTTTGATATCTGGATTCATTGCTGACTCATGTTAGTTGTAATCAATATTGTAATTTGTAATCATCATCATCATCATCATCATCATCATCATCATTATTATTAATATATTAAAGTTTCTTTAAAAAAAAGAATATATTAAATTTATATAGTTACTTATCGAAGAATAAATACTAACTTTGCAATAGTTTGTAAAAAAAAGTAACGTGAGATATAATGAAGTTTGTGTGTACGAAAATAAAAAGAAAAAAAATAGTATTACCTCCGTTCTTTAAATTTGTTTTATAAGAAATGTAAACATAAATTATCAAAAATATAAACCTTTAGATGTATTATATATTTTATTAAGGGCATGCTTGGATTGAGTGTAAATATTTAAGGGTTAAAAAAAAGTCAAAGTAAGAAAACAAAGTTATTAAATAAGAAATTAGGGTTTTTTGATTGGTATGTCGAGGTGGGAAAATGGTTGCAAAGTAAGGAAAAATGAAGAAAGCTCTCAATTTTGTGGGGTAAGTCGTTTATTATTTTTATTTTATGTTCATTTTGTCTTCTTTACAACTATCTCAACTAGTTTAAATGCATCTTTATTTACTTTCATTTTATTAGTTTGACTATATTTTTCCCTGCTTTAAATAATTACTCCCAATTTAAACATGCCCTAAATAAAAATACTCCCTCTTATTCAAAATTATTGTCCACTTTTCTTATTTAGTCAATTCAATCTAATTGTCCACTTTCTATTTTTGGCAAAGATTTTTTACATAAATACCCGCAACTACCCCAACTTATATTATTTAAAACACCCCACCTACCACCTTTTCAATTATTAAAATCACTTAAATACCCCAACTATCACCTTTATAATTATTATAATCAGTTAAAATATCTCAACTATCATTTTCTTAAAATTCATATCCAAATCAAAGTAAACAATAATTTTGAACAGGAGGGAATATATTTTAAGAGAGAAAAAACATGTAGCAAGTTGGACTAAGATACAGCGGTAAATCGGTAAGCTGCATGGCTGCTTCCATTCCTTTTAAAAAAAGAAACGTGACAAATTCCCAATGTTTTTAATGCAATGCTTAAAGGCTAAAGTTAATGGGGGAATAGTCATTTAAAGCTGTCACAATTTTGTGACAGATACAGCAAAATAGTGCACCGCATCATTTAAGATTTAGGCTACTTCATTCTATTTTACATTTAAATTTTTTTTTTTCACGCAGGCAAATACACTAATTAAATTTTTAACATCTCTATTTAATACAATGAAAATTTATAAAATTTGATATTAATAATCTTTGTAATAAGACGAATCAAACATGGTCTTAGTTTACTATATTTTAACTTATAAATTAAAAATTAATCACAAATTAAGAGTGATGATTGAATAGTGTTATTAAATCTAATGTTACAACTAGCATGTAATGGAGGAATATAAACTAAAAAGAATTAACTTATTTATTAATAATGGTTATATTATTTTTATTAAATAAAATAATAAAATCATTTAAGATTTAGGGTAGTTCATATAAACTATTATCAAATGTTTTATAAAGTTAATAAGAAATATGGGGCATATGTTTTATAAAATCATTTAAGAATTAAGTAATTGTGAGTCATAAATAATATAAAAATATTAAAATAAAATTAGTGAAAGATATGTGATTACTATAAGAATTATTAAAATATTTAAAAAGATGAACAAAGTTAATTTGTCCAAATTTTGTCATATAAATTTAAAGATTTTTTTTATAGAAGCAACAAGTATATTATTTTAACCGTTGGTCTTAAGCGAGACTGCCTCAATATGACATGAATAGCCCAATCAGTACAAAATTAGTTTTTTTTAATATGCGCTCAGTACTTGATCTACTTAAGATTATAATTGATACCTTCAAAGTCAAAATAAAATTTTTAATTGATCATTTTAAGGTCTGAATTGAACATTTTTAAATCAAAAATGAAATTTGTATGACAAAGCAGCCACAAAACTCTTGATTATTTCCAAAAAAAAGCATTCATTTGATGGATCATTTTAAGGTCTGACTTGATCATTTGTAAATCAAAATTGAAATTTTTATAATAAAGCAGTCATGAACTCTTAATCATTTCCAAGAGCATTCATCGAATCATTGGCCAAAACATAACTCAAGATCGACACTTCCTCCGCCTTCACATCAAGGGCAAACAAATACTACACCTACAACTTTTTTCCATGTACATTATGAACATAACCTACTGAGGAAAGAGGAATATCATTACTCATCGATGATTAAAGATTTAAGTACTCTTACGTTCCATTAGAACCATTATGTTGCATTGAATAACAATATTTGTTTTGTGTAATGTTTTAACGCTATTATTGAGAGTGTTATTGACCATTTATTTATTGTTTGAAATTAATCCATATAAAATGATAGAATAATACCATTTTATTAACTCCCTTTTGAAATCATGAAAACAAAATCATATTTAGGCAGAAATTAAGAAGCTTAACGTCAAATTTGATCACTTATAGACCTAAAGAGATACAGTCTCTTACGACAATATGAGGGTGTTTGGTAGGGGGGATTTGAGATGGAAATGAGAATTATATTCAATTCCCAAATTTTATTAAAGTTTCATGTTTGGTAAGTGGGAATGTATTCTGAATTAGGGGAAGAGTGAGAATTTTTACCATGAATTCTCAAGGTTTTATTTTCAGGGAGCAAGTATTAGAGGATGAGAATTGAGATTTGTTTGGTAAAAGACTATTATACTCTAAATTAAAAAAATTCATAGGCTTTTTTGATATTTAACAAGGCAAGATTATCAATTTACATTTTATTTTTAATATATATCCACAATTTTCAACTTATTTCATTAACAAACCATACAAGAGATTGAAAGTATATCATACAAATTCCTAACAATCAAATCTAAATCTCAATTCCAATCTCACATTCTTATCTGTAAATCCCCATTCCCTCGTACTAAAGACGGGTATTTTGGAATGGGAATTATATTTTATCATGGGTTGAATTGTAAGGTCCCACACTTCAACCATTTTACTATTTGATACTTTAAACATTAATTAATAAAAAGACATTCATTTCTCGACTTTGGTTTCTTTGTCAAAATTTGCTCAAAAATTAAAAAGCCATCCGTTTCATTTATTTATTAATTACAGAATTACAACATTGAAAAAAAAAGGTAGTTCATCTGGAGTCTAGATAGACAACAAGGTACACAGAGAGAAAGAGAAAAGGAATTTCCTATCCAGCTCCATATTCATGGTTTCTTTTCTACAATATTCGGTTCTCAAAGATGCTGCTGGGGTTGCTGGTACTTTGCTTTTCTTTTCACCTTTTCCCTATTTTATTAATTAATTCTGGGTTTTGATTTTGAAATTCAACTTTGTGATTTCTTATTGTTATCACAAGTTTCATCTTTTTGTTCAATTCAATCATTGGTGTTAAACCTAATTTTCGCTTTTCTGGTTGACTTTATCTTTGTTTGAATCTGTAATGGAATTTACCTTTCTGGCTTCTGGGTTGATTTTACAGTGTAGTCAACTTTGTGGAACATTTGAATGTAATTCATCATTCATGTGATATGATATTAGCATAATTGAACTGGGGTTTATAAATTTAGGCAGATTTCTGTCGCAAGATAGTGAAAAACATTCTACTTCTATAGGAGTATAATTAGATGCAATCTATGTGGCAAGTAATAGCAGAAGTTCCGATTGCTGGTTTTGCAAATGATAAAATTAAATCATAATGTTATCTGATGCTGTAATTCATATGAAAGGCTGGATAATCTTGCTGGTCTAATGAACTAATATTGGCTCGGCACGCATTAGATCCTTAATCTCAATAAATTAAAGTCGACTACATAAACCAATTTATTTGGTTCATGATTATGGGATGTGGCTAAGTTTAATCGAGCTCGTTATGACTAACCTACTGGTCACCCTCCTCTTCTGTCCGGGCTTGGGACCGGCAGTGAGTGGCAAGCTCATTGGAGGAGTGCAATTGATTAATTTTGCTTTAAAGTAATTTATTTAGATCAAAATATGGTTCTTATATGTTTTTGCATGGATAATCAATGTCTTATTTTTCATGTAGGTAACATCTTTGCTTTTGGGCTGTTTGTGTCCCCAATGTGAGTTTATCCTCCTTAATTTGTGTAAATATTGTGAATATTCAATAACCCATTTTTAGTTTCTAATTTGTTGGAGTTGTATTAATGATTTTTCCAAATTTATGCAATAAACAGACCAACATTCAGGAGAATAATCAGAAATGGGTCAACAGAAGAGTTTTCAGGATTGCCATATATATACACTCTCCTCAATTGTTTGATATGTGCCTGGTATGGATCACCCTTTGTGTCAGTTGACAATATATTGATTACAACAGTCAATTCAATTGGTGCTATCTTCCAGTTAGTCTACTTATTCCTCTTCATTTCGTATGCAGAGCGTGAGAGAAAGGTTTCTGAATCGTTTAAGATTTTAGCTTATTTATGGATTTGATTTGATTTGAGTTTCTATGATTGATTAGTTAACATTTCCCGGGTTTGTGGTATAATTGTAGTTCAAGATGATGAGTTTGCTAGCTGGGGTGTTTGTTCTATTTGCGGTTTTAGTTTCCATGAGCTTAAACCTCTTCGACTTCAGTTCAAGGCAAAAATTCATCGGGTTTTTGAGTTGCGCTTCTCTCATTTCGATGTTTGCCTCGCCACTATTTATAATCGTACGTCATTAAACTCTTATGGTTCACTTGTAGCATTTGTTGTAATATCTTGAATCCTTCATTGACATAAGTGACTTTGCAGAGATTGGTTATAAGGACAAAAAGCGTCGAATACATGCCCTTTTACCTCTCGTTGTCGTCCTTCTTGATGAGTGCGTCTTTCTTTGCATACGGGATGTTTAACTGGGATGCATTCATTTATGTAAGCAAGCCTAAATCTCTTCATTTTTTCGTGATAAAGCTAAAGTCTTCAAAATCTCTCCCGAAACACTTAGTTTGTATTCTTGATTGAAACTTCAGGTTCCAAATGGGATAGGGATGCTCCTCGGAATCACGCAATTGGGATTGTATACTTATTATAGTAAGAAAGCAAGTGAAGCTCATGAACCTTTGATTGTTTCTTATTCATAACATTTTTACCCAAAATTCACAAGGTACATTTCAAATTCATTCGATCTCCTCGATTTTCCGAATATAATTCAGCATAATGAGATGGATGAGTTTTCGGTGTGTAAACGCAATTCTTTGCCATGGCGGCCGACAGAAATTGTAAGATCGGCAAGCCTAGCCATGTATGTTTCGCAATTCTTTTTCACAAGTGATGATTGATGTTAGTTGATTCGTCAAATTATACAAGTATACACCCAATGAACAGCAAATAATTATTTTTATTGTAATTCTATATGAAATTATGTTCAGACAAGTATTATTCATTTTGTGAAATGTTAATGTGTCCTTCCTTCCATTCCTCCGAATTTTATTAGTTGCTACAGTTCTTGTAACAATCACTGTTCACTGATTGATCTTATTTGATGTATAATTCTCTATGAATAATGTAAAACATAGTCAAGTAGAATCTTGTTTGATTCGTCTTAATGTGTATTTTTTAATATTAACTTTTTAGAATTTTTTATCATATGAAATTAGAGATATTAAAGATTAAAATCATGCATTGGATAGCGTGAAAAACAGAAATGTAGCAACTATTAAAAACTAGAGGAAATACTTGTTACATTTCACTTTTTAGTATTCAAATGTGTTATTTTGTTTATTTATATATCGAATTATACAAATTTAAAAATTATAAAAAATTTAATACTCCCTCCTATTCACAAAGATTGTCCCATTTCCATTTTTGGTCAAGTCACAAAGATTGTCCCATTTCCTTTTTTGGCATGTAATTTTTACCCTTATACCCTTATTTACTTTACCTATTTACTTTTTAACCTTATTAAATCTATCTAATTTTTTCCCAAACATTTAATTAATCTAACTTAATTATACCCTACCCCTTCCTATATCCCTCCATTCTACTTACCCATTTCAAAATCACATTTCCAGAAAATCATTTCCAGAAAATCAAATCTCATAAACCCATAAAATCATTTCAATCCCTCCATTCTTCATCTCCCTCATCAAATCTCATCTTCATTTCCAGAAAATCATTCCAATCTCATAAACCCATTCTAGAAACTTCACCATTCATCTTCATCTTCTCTCTTCTCTCTCAAGAACACTCTCCCTCAAGAACACTCAAGAACACTCTCCCTCAAGAACAGTCAAGCATCTTCAAACCCAAAAATGGCGTTTTTTTGTGTGGAAAATGGCGTCCCTCAAGAACATACATTCATCCTCTCCCTCAAAAATGGCGTCTTTTTTTCTTGAAAAATGGCGTCCTTCCAGATCTGGGTAATTTAGATGGGTAGTTTTTGATCTGGGTTTGATTTTGTATTTTATTTTTCAATTTGTGTAAACTAGATGGGTATTTTATTTTTCAATTTGTGTAAACTAGATGGGTAATTT
Organism: Amaranthus palmeri; assembly: GCA_019776075.1. NCBI lineage: Eukaryota > Viridiplantae > Streptophyta > Magnoliopsida > Caryophyllales > Amaranthaceae > Amaranthus > Amaranthus palmeri. The sequence goes on from JAAKBH010001173.1 coordinate 18,026, forward strand.
AGATGGGTAATTTATTTTTGGTTCTTCTGGGTTCGTTTTGATTTATTTTCTTCATTCTTGTTTAGATTTTTGGTTCTTCTGGGTTCGTTTTGATTTATTTTGATTTTTCTTCATTCTTGTAGATCTGGAAAATTGTAAACTAGTTGAATAATTTTTGGTTTGATTTCTGGAAAATTAGTTGAATAATTTTTGGTTTGATTTTTTGTGGAAAATTTCTGGAAAATTTTCATAATAATTCTGGAAAATTATCAAATTAAAGTTGAATAATTAAAGTTTTCTGGAAAATTGTAGATTGGGTTTGAATAATTGTGGAAAATTGGTTGAATAATTAATTTTTAATCCCTACAATTAAAAACCACTAATAACACTCTCTCTCCTACCCCAAAAGTCCCATTTGACTTTTCTTAAAATCCGTGAAAAGTCAAATGGGACAATCTCTTTGAATAGGAGGGAGTATTATGAAAAAATACGATTAGACGATTCAAACAAGATTCCACCTGATTATATTTTTACTTACACATTAATCGTAATATATAAAATAAGCTTGAACGATGAATAATGCTTATAATCGAAATGTAGCGAGTATTTCAGAACGGAAGAAGTGTATTGATTTGTTGGCTATAAAAAAAAAAAACGTGAGGGTTGAAAAATCTATAAGGCTATTCAGAACAGTAACAGGAAGTGCACAAATATTGGTTTGTTTGATTAGTAATTAGTACAAAGTATAACAATAATAATCCAATTTGCTGTCAATTCTTGTATAGAAGATAATTCAACATTATTGGATTTGGATATAAGCAACCAACTTTACTTTTGCAATCCCTCAAAGCACAGCTGTATAGTCTTGACTCTCTACGTAACGTAGCTTTCGTCCTTGGAGAACAATTATTTTCATTTGTTATTTTTCTTTTATTTTTTAATTTGTATTATCATAAAAATCAAAAAAATACAAATCTGAAAATATGACATGTTTTATCTACTAGGAGTATATTTGTTTTATCCTATATTATTATTTTTTAAAAAAAGTTTAATATAGAAGTTTTAATCTTGCTCTCCAGTCTCCACTCTCAAATAGTAGTCTTTTAATCACTCTCCACCAAAAAATTTAAAAGGTCACTTACCTTGGTTAACGGTCATTTAGGAAGTCATCATGTAAAGTAGCTGTTTCGATGTCATATTTGGTAATCTGAAGGCTGTTATTTGTAAAATAAACACTTCGAGGCTGTTTATTCGAAAATGACAAAATTTCAAAGTTCTAGTTAGTAATTGATCCTTATTAATAATAATAATAATAATAATAATAATAATAATAATAATAATAATAATAATAATAATAATAATAATAATAATAATAATATTATTATTATTATTATTATTATTATTATTATTATTATTATTATTATTATTATTATTATTATTATTATTATTATTATTATATAACTTTTTTAGCAAAATTTTTTTTTTTCATTCACTAGAAAAAAAGTCACTATACAACCAAAACTTTGGCTACAAACCTACTTAATTTGCTTTAGTATGGAAACGAAGCTATACAAGCTATCAACAACTTTAATGGAATAAACATCCTGAAAAAATGAAGCTATACAAGCTATCAACAAAACCAGAGAGAGGAAAACAAAAACATCAAACAACAAAACTCATCAACAACCCAATAAGTCAGCAGCAGAGGAATGAAGTCCTTTGAGACTATGCACAATCTCCAATTGAATCTGAAGAACTGTGTATCTAGGAGTAGGCACTATGTTTTTCCAAACAGCGACAATCTAACTTCTCCATATGGCATAAATATTACAAGTATAGATGGAGTCATGGAACACATGAATTGTTGGTGAAGCTTCTTCAGTTTGAGTTTACGGAAATCCATTTTGTCTGTGCACTTGAATCTGAAACCCAACCATTCTTCTATACCATCTAAACATTTTTGGCTGAACAACAATCAAATTATAGGTGGCAAACCGTGTTCTTAACACTCATGCATAGGAGGCAAAGGTCATCAGCTGTTACACCCAAAACTTGGAGCTTATCTTTAGTTTTAAGCTTGCCCAAAACCATGAGCCAACAGTAAAAACGATGTCTTGGGATAGACATTCTATTCCAAACCACAAATCTCCATTTAACTTTTGGAGTGGACTTGAAAGTCTCATGATACACAACTTTAATTGAATAAACATCCTGAAAGATCCAATTCCTCAAAGTGTCTTTGGTGGAGCAAATCTCCTTCATAATCCAACTAGCCGTGATGGACGCATTGAAAATTTCCCAATTATCACCTTTAGTATACACAACTTTGGAGCTTATCTTTAGTCTAATAATACACTATTAATAATATTAATAACACCAAAACTTGGCCGAGACCGTCTCAAGGTGAGACGGCCCAATATCACGGCCCAATTTAAGGCGCGTGGCCTGCACGCGCGCGGGTTCCCTCCAACTTCCCTTATTTCTTTTTTTTTTTTTTTTGGTAACTGTTAAACTTCCTGATTTGAAAACTTCCATTTCAGTTTTATTTCAAATCAAATTTAATTTCCTTCTTGATTCTTCTTCCTCCAATGTCCTTCTTGCTTCTTCTTCCTCCATTTTCGTTCTTCCTCCATTGTCCTTCTTGTTGCTGCACTTAGGTCGTCTTTTCTCAAACTTTACTGGTAACGATTTTGTTGTTTTATTCATGTTTATTTTCGTTCTTCCTCCATTTTCGTTTTTTCGTTTGTTTTTTTGATTTTCATACATTTGTTGATTTTGTTGTATTTTTTCCTCTGTTTTTGTAGTGTTTTTATTTTCTTATAAACAATGGTGAAGCCCCGAGGTAAGAAACAAAACGAGGATTTGTCGTTGGCATGCATTGCAAAGCAAAAAGGATTAGCAAAGAAGAGTGGTAAAATCTCCAAGAAATCGGCTGGATTGTATATGTTAAGTTGTTAACTGTATGATTTAAGTTGTTAATTGTATGTGTTAAGAATGTCTTCAAAAGGTTTATTTTTGATAATTGTATGTGTTAAGTTGTTAACTGTGGGAAATAAGATGATAAGTGATGCTGTTAGGTCGAAGATTTAAATTGTGTTTGATTGACTTTTAAAAGTGTTAATTTTTTGAAATTGTATGTTTTAATGAGTTAATTCTGTCATTTAACATATTAATTTGTTAATAGTCTGTTGAAGAGATGAACTGTTGAAGAATGTTGATTCATTCAACAAAGAAAAAAGAAGTAATAATTGTATGTGTTAAGTTGTTAAATGTATGTGTTAAGGTGTTAACTGTATGTGTTAAGAATGTCTTTTAAAAGTTTTATTTTTGATAATTGTATGTGTTAAGTTGTTAACTGTGTGGAAATAAGATGATAAGTGATGCTGTCAGGTCGCAGATTTAAAAAGTGTTTGATTGACTTTAAAAGTGTTAATTTATGAAATTGTATGTTTTAATGAGTTAATTCTGTCATTTAACATATTAATTTGTTAATAGTCTGTTGAAGAGACGAACTGTTGAAGAATGTTGATACTTTGAACAAAGAAAAAGAAATCAAGAGGCCACTGATCATGGCTGAAAGGGAGTTGAGAGTGGAGTATGCACAAAAGAAGATGGAGGATGATGCAAAAAAGAAGAGGGAGCAGTATGCACAAAAGAAGATGGAGGAGTATGCAAAAAAGAAGAAGGAGTTGTCACAAAAGAAGGAGGAACAAAGGAAGAAGGAGCATGAAGTTTTGAAGCGACCAAAGAGAACTATCAGGAACAAGTTGGTTCCGGTGAAGGATATCACAAAGGGGAAATAGTCAACAATTTGTAATTTGTGTTGAATGTTGAACAATCATATATATAGTTTACTAAATCTTAGTTTATTTTGAACAATTAAAACAAGTTAGTAGAATATCACTACGCCAAAAGGAGTTATATACAGCACTTGATTTATAGCACTTTTTTCGGTACGCTATAAAATAATATCAATCTATAGCCGTTGCAACCGCTGTAAAAGAAAAATTCTTAATTATAGCCGTCAAAACAGCTATAAAAACGGAATCCTTATTTATAGCGGTTCCAACAGCTTTAAATATAACTACCTTATTTATAGCTGTTGCAACCGCTATAAAAAATTGTATTCTATTTATAGTGTTTCCAACAGCTATAAATATAGTTTTCTCATTTATTGCCCATTTAACCGTTATAGAAAGCAGTATCAAACGCTCATCATCTTATTCAACAAGAAACAAAAATTCTCATTTGTTCCATCAAATCCACCCCAAACACCTACACCAAATTAAGATTAACAAGATCACCTAGACGTGAAATTCAAGGAAAAGGAACGTTCAACTGAAATTTAAGGTAATAATAATAATAATAATAATAATAATAATAATAATAATAATAATAATAATAATAATAATAATAATAATAATAATAATAATAATAATAATAATAATAATAATAATAATAATAAAAATAATAATACGAGTAACAATATGCTAATACAGCTAATACTATACTAATAGTTCACTAAAATGGGTTATAATAATAATAATAATAATAATAATAATAATAATAATAATAATAATAATAAAAATAATAATAATAATATTGATTAACGACTAATATTTTTACAAATAAAGAATTGAGGTACAAGTTATTAGCTAATAAGTATAATAGCTTTGCAAAATATATCACGGAATACCTCTTGGTTTGGTGGCTAGAGTGGTGTGCTTTGGAACTTGTGGTCTCAAGTTCGAATACTGCTAGGCGCATGATTGTGGAGATAGGAGTTGGCACGCATGGATGGCAGCGCAGGCCTGCGTGGCTCCATGTGGCTCTATACCACTAACCCAAGACAATTGGAAATTGGAATTAATACTCTAAATTCCGACGGTTTTGGATAAAAAAAGGTTACATTATTTATAGCTGTTATAAAAGCTATAGCATTGACAGTAATTTATAGCGGTTCCTAAACCGCTGTAGAAAGCATGGAAGACTATTTATAGCCCTAATGATTTATTGCTGTTGGAAGTATTTTCTATAACAGCTATAAAAAGACATTTTCAACAGCTATAAATAGGATTTTTTGGCATAGTGTATCATTGTTTTTTGTTTTTTGGTGGTAAACATTTTGATGTTAATATATGATGGCTTGTATTTTGTTTACTTTGATGTAATAGAAGGTTAACTTTCGAAATTGCTTTTTTTTAAATTACTAAATTGTCCTCCTAAAATACTCAATTGTTCTCCTAAAATACTCAATTGATATGCTATACAATGCATATTTGTTTAACTTGATGTAATGTTATAATGTCAAAATTGTTATGTTAAAATTATCAATTGTCATCTTAAAATAGTCAATTGTCCTCTTAAAGTATTCAGTTGTCGTCTTAAGATAGTCATTTATCCTCTTAAAGTATCCAGTTGTCATCTTAAGATATTCATTTTTCATCTTAAAGTAATCAATTGTGCTCTTAACATACTCAATTGTCCTCTTAAAAAAAATTGATGTACAAGTTGTATATGATTTCACAAATAATGGTATTGAATCAAATTATATGTTTGATTTTCTACCCCATCTTCAATTTCATTAGTACTCTTTTCAGTTATCTTGTTAACTTCACCAATTGTTGCCTTATATAGTGTTTCTACCACCTTCCTTGCTTCTTCATTGTCTCCATGTAAGTGTGGAACGTCATGCATGTTGTCATCACTATATCCATCAAACCAGATGCTGTTAAGAATCAAACTGAGGCTATTATCAATGAAACTAAGTGTGTTAAGCAAAAAACTTTATTGGACAATTGATACATTTAGTCTTAAAACTGATTGTAATGGAGAACTGAACATTTTAACTATGAAATTGAATGTGTTAAGAAAAAAACTTCATTGTATTTTGATAACTGAGTGTGTTAAGACAATTGATCCATTCAGTTTTATTAAGAACTTATGCGTTTGACAATTGAGTGTGTTAAGTAAAAAACTGAGTGTGTTAAGCAAAAAACTTCAATGTATAAAAGCTCAATTGATCATACCTTTGTTGTCCGCGTCGTCTTCATCATACATCTCCATCGTCAAAATCACCATTAACATCTTCATCATGAAGAAATTCTGAAAAATTGTTAAGAATATGGCTTTCGCATATAGATCGTTCATCTTGAAAACGAATCAAGAAATCACCTTCAATTTGTGTTCTTGATTCTTCTAATCTCATTTCAATTTGTAATTCATTCATTAAATCATCCATTTTAGCCATTCTTGAAACGAAAATGAAGAAATTTGCAGAGATTGTGATGAAAGTGAGAGAAATTGATTAGTTGTAGTTTATTTAGGGAAGTTTCTTAATTTTGGAAAACCGCCTGTGGAGGAAGTTTCTGAAATTTGGACCAGCTGTGGGAGGAAGTTTTTTAAATTTTGGAAGTTTATGTTTTAAAAGAGGAAGTTTATATATTGCATTGATAGCTCCTTTCAGATTCCCGCCTCTTGCTGTCTTGGGCTGGGCCGTCTCACCGTGAGACGGTCTCGGCCAAGACCAGCTGTATTAATAATAATAATAATAATAATAATAATAATAATAATAATAATAATAATAATATTTTTATTATTATTATTATTATTATTATTATTATTATTATTATTATTATTATTATTATTATTATTATTATTTATTTTTCCTTTTTTCTATTATAAAGGATAATTCATTTCATAAAGAAAAACTCTACAAGAAGTTGGTAGGGAGCCAAGCGACAAGTTGAGCACCCACACCCTTTTGAATACAAAAAGTTAGCCTACGAAAGATATAGGACTTGAATTTGGTATTACTAGAGTTACTTGAAGAAAATGACGAAATCCTTGATAGCAATTCGAGTGCGTCTTCACCTAATTCTCCGAAAGTGAAGAAAGCGAATGGGAATTTATAGCCATTTTCCTCACACTTGGTAGTGTATTTCTTCCTTCTGTTTTTTTCTACGGCATTGGCTAAAGAAGCACCTGGGGCCCATGAGGAGACCCCTGTAATAGCAAAAGGCGAGCCCCCAGTCACATCCACAAACGCATCTTTGCCATGAAACCAGTTGAACAGAAGAAGATCCGCTGGCCTAAGGTCTTTCCCCGCCTCCAATAAAAACCCTAAAGGTGCCTCTTTGCGAATGGAAACCCCAGCTTTGCATCAGATGTCCACAAGCATAAACTGAACCAAATTATCGAAACTTCACGCCAAATTCACTAGAGCAATGAACTGCTTGGTCCCCCCATTTATCCATCTTGGTGGTGTTGCAACTTGGACATAGGATATCTTCTACGAACAAGAGAATGGTGAGCTGATAACATAAGACATACCGAAATTGACGAGAGTTTATCTTTTGGCCCAAGCCATCAATGGGGATGGTAAGCAGAAAATCCTGTGCATGCAATTCCTTAGTGGAACAAAGAACTGCGACTTGTCTTGGGGTGAGCACGTAGGTAGACGCAAGACTATTCTCGACAACACTAAAATAAGCCCCTGCTAACTTTTTCATCATTTGGGGGGCATCGGGTTCATCGTTGAGAGAAAAGGCCCGTTCAAAAGCAGGACCCAGAGACGAGATTTTGCTGTTAACCAAGATCTTAGCTTGAAGCGATTTTTTTTGAAGACGAGAGGCAAGGAAGGCATAATTAATGACATCACCCGCAGCGTAGATACCAAAGCCACCCATTTTAATTGAGAGGGTGGCTAATAACCTCCACTGCCAATTCCTAACCCCGGTCCCAAAGCCGTGATTATCTTCACCAAGGAAGTGCACAAAGCAGCATCAAACTGAATCTGTGCCTCGTCAAAGAGTCCAAGGGGCAAGTCCTCATCGCATAAGATAGCCTACCAACACCCGCACAATTACGAAGAAGGAGAAGTTCGCATTGTGGGTCATTGAGTTTGCTAATAGAAGTCATGAGCTCAATGGTTTTCGAAACCCTTTTAATGGAAAAATCACAACAAAGGTATGATTAGTACTTACAGATAGGGCTGCACACGGTCCAGTTTGGTCTGATTTGACAGAAAAATCAGACCAGACCAGAAATTACCGAAATTTTTTTATTTATTCTTTTTTTTTTTGGAAATGTAACGAAAAGTTATGACATCTTCAAAAACAAAACCAGTTAGTCTCCTAAGAGACCGTCTTTCTGAAAGATGTCTCGCAGGCTCAGTCCATCAAAACATTATGTGTACTCTTACTTTACATTTTCCTTTGGGCCAATCCAATCAGAGATGGTCTCTCAAAAAGACCGTCTCTCACAAGAATTTGTGAAAACAAAATGAGCGTTGAAGACAACACGTAGAAGTTCTACTGTAGAACAACTGCACGCGTGCAAGCAGCAGCAACCAAAATGTTGCCAAGGAGTTTTGAACCCGCGACCTCTGGAGAAGCAACAATGCCTCTGACCAACTAAGATAAATTCCTCTATGTCCTTATATTCCGCTCCAAGTTTATTTAACACTAGTGTCTGCATGCCCAATTTTGAAACTATATTCTTAAAAACAAAAAGTAGAGAATAGATTCAAGGGGCAGTAGGCAGTAGCTTTTCCTTAGTACTCCTTTCCTTTTTTTTCACATTTTATTCATATAAACCCTAGTTTCTTTTCTTAATTTTTTTAGGTTTAATTTAATTTAACATTTTATTTTTACAGTTTATTTTGGTTAGATTTTATTATTTCTATCTTTTGTTAGAAATTATTTCAAAAGTCTCAAGGAATTTTTATGGAGTATTGATTGAGGATTATTTATGGGTTTTTGTTATGTGGTCATCAATCTTCCTAATATTTTGTTGGTAACTTCTAATTTTAATTATTTTTAGTATTTCACTATTTGTTTAATTTGTTGATTTTAGTTAGTTTATGATATTTTCTCAATTGTTCTTGATTATTTATTCTTGTCTTTTTCATTTTTGTATTTTTGATGTTTGAATGCTTGGAATACATGTTTTGATGATTATGATTATGAGTAGTGAGTAATTGTTTAGGGTTAGGGGTTGACTCATTTTGTGCTAATGGATTGATTATGGTTAGAAATGGGTCAATGTTGGTTTGATTGTGAACCCAGGAAGTGGGTCACACTGCTTATTGTGTTGAGGTCACCAGATCACCTTTCAAGCATCAACGGTAGTTGGGTTTGTTGGAGTTTCGACCTCTTCTCAATGGGTACAGTTGAGAACAAGGGATCAACGAGAATTGACCTTTGAACTCAACCCATGGAATGTGAGTTTCACCTTTCACCTACGACAGTAGGAAGGAATTGACGGGTTGTTTGATTTTTTGTTGCCCATAGGCCTTGTTCTCACTCACAAGAGTGATGTGCTTCGTATTTGAATCCATACCTTTGCGATTAAACCGAAGTAAACCCTAAATTAACTATATAAAGTTCGTTGCTCACGAGTAAGCCCCTACCCCAATGTTTCTTTGTTTGTTGTTTTCATTGTGGTGACCATATTAAGACCATCATCTATCCCTACTTACATGATCCCCCAAGATCTAAAGAGGCCCTAAGTCTTACACTTGTCTCCCTGTGGAACGACCCCCTTCTTACCACTACACTTTGTAGTTATAGTTAATGGAGTTTATAGTTATAGTTAATGGAGTTTATAAATTTTGTTTGATAAGAGGCTTTATCGACGACAACAAAAGTCTTCTGTCAAAATGGCGACGTTGCACAAACTGTAGGATTAACAATAGAAAAATGCTCATCTAACTATAAATCTAATCAATCTAATACCAACGATTTAATTTCAAATTTTCGCCATCAGCAAAAATAATTAATACACATTGGAATCACATCCTGAATGATGAAAAAGCAAGTCAAACTTAGTAAAAGGATAGAAAAATTTTATCTTCAAAAAAACCTTTTTCTTCTTTGTGTGAAAATTAAACTCAATCAAATACCCTTCTATCTCTAATTCTTAGTGCTAAACTTACATAGTTTTATAAAGCTAAATTCATTAGAAATGAAGTATTGTTTAACTTAAAAAGAGAATAATGGAATTACGATCCTAAAGACATGCGTGAAGAAATTAAAGAGGTTGAGAATTAACGTATTGGGAATGAACTAATAGAAGGTCAAAAGACATGCGTGAGAACGAAAACTTGGGAGGCGAGAAAGAAAACAAGTACTTGAATTAATTAAGCAAAAACAAAAGCTATGGGTTTAGAACTAGTAGGATTCCATGGTAAATTCATTACCAGTTGAGGTACCTGACAACCATTATATACAATACCAAACATTTAATATAGCTCTAGGAGGCCAACTTCCCCGTCTAACCTCAAAACCGACCTTGGTTGGATATTTCGATTGGTATTTTTTGAGAAACAATGTGCAAATGTAAAACCCGTTTTGAGCTGATTCGCTGCATGAGGCTGATAGTGCACTAGACTAGCACGTAAAATCTATTGTTTTTGATTCTAACCATTTCAACAAAATAATATATACCAAATAGTATTGTGTGCCAAGTTTCTTGTAAAACAAACCAAGTTTGAAGTACTTTATGCGAGAAAGTGCCAAAATTGCTTAAAAAACCATAAAATCGCAACTTAGCACGTAATTTCTAGCATATGACTATTGTTTTCTATTTCAACCATTTCTACACAATAATATATACCAAATAGTGTTGTGTACCAAGTTTCATGCGAAACAAACTATGTTTGAACTACGTTATGCGAGAAAGTACCTAAAACGCTTTAAAAACCTTAAAAATAGCAACTTATCACGTAATTTCAAGTATATTACTATTGTTTTCGATTCTAACCATTTCAACACAACCATATATACCAAATAGTGTTGTATGTCAACTTTCATGCAAAACAAACCATATTTGAACTACTTTATGCGAGAAAGTGCCCAAAACACTTTAAAACAAACGCAACTTAGATCGTAATTTCAAGCATATGACTATTGTTTTCAATTTTAAACATTTCAAAACAATAGTGAATAAAAAAATAGTGATGTGTGCAAAGTTTCATGCAAAACAAACCAAGTTTGAGCTACTTTATGCGAGAAAGTGCTATAAACACTTAAACAACCTTGAAATTGCAACTTAGCACGTAATATCAAGCATATGACTATTGTTTTCGATTCTAAACATTTCAATACAATAATATATACCAAATAGTGTTGTGGCAAGTTTCATGCAAAACAAACCATTTCAACACAATCATGTATACCAAATAGTGTTGTGTTCCAAGTTTCATAGAAAATAAACCAAGTTTGAACTACTTTATGCGAGAAAGTTTCAAAAAAAGAGTAAATATTTCATACCTTGTGAATCTCTTAATTCAAATAAATTCCTTCTGTGTGATCTACACGCATATAACCAACATCTACATTATCTTCATCCACTGATTTTGGATTGAGGGGGGGGGGGGGGGGGGGGGGGGGGGAGTCTTCAAAAGCATTATATTATTCCTCATCCTCAAAATCACCTATACCAAGGATGCTTCTTTTTCTCGGTGCAACAATAGACCATTTTTTATCGGACGGGTCTACAATGTAGAATACTTGCTTGGCTAGTGTAGCTAGTATAAATGACTCATCACTATCACACAAACGAGCTAAGTCTACAAGAGTGAATCCACAACGGCCATCAATTTTTACGCATCGTCGATTACTATCCACCTATTCGCATTTGAAAAAATTAACAGTAAAACTTAAGTAGTTAAGCTCCCATATACCAATTTAGCATCAAACGACGATTGATCCTTGGCACTCGCGTAAAATGAACATGATGCCAAAATAGAAACCTCACTATTCTACAGATAAGATGACTTCTTATCTTGACCCTCAGTCCATAATGTAAACTCATTGACATCGTAAACCTCACATTTGTTGACATCATCACGAGGACCAAAAGTTAACCACTTAACAATTTTAGATTTACCCTTGAGTTTTCACATATTACTCGATTATGAAATCAATCAATAAATGTTTTGTTATGCAACTGCATCAATGCTCTGTCCCCTTTAAAAGGATATTTCACACGCAATATATCAAAATGCTCATTAAAAAAGGATGAAATTTTGGAATATGATGCAACAAGACAAGTGTGCTTGTAAAAGACTGTCTCAAGGAGGTGTGATTGATCTAGAGCTAATTGCTCCTTTTCCCTCAAGCATTCCTTCGTGTCGAGAGGTGGGAAGTCTAATTGTAACACCCCGTTATTTTATTACGTCATTATTTATTTGTAATAATATTTTTTTAGAGATTTTCTTTTATTTTAATAATTATATTGAATTAGTTTATATTGATTATTTATAATTGTATATAAATACCTACATATTTATATTTAGAGTATATTTATAATTACATTTTCAAAAAAAAGAGTATAATTATAATTAATCAAACAAAGATGTTCAAATTAAACTTATACTTGTAATTCAAAATTTTGCTAGCATATTGAAAGTTGTCTTAATTTGGGCTTGTAAGTAAAAGTATGATTATATAGATGAGTAAAGGGTATCGAATTAAAAAAAAGAAAAAGAAAAAAAAACTAAATCAATAAAACCACCAAATCCCATTCTTTCTCATTACTCCCTTTCCTTTTCTTCCTTCTTCTTCACCTTCCTTCCCCCACACCAAAGACCACCACCACCAGTAGCCGCCACCTCCGGAAGCCACCAGCAGCCGCCACCGCCGACAGCCACCAGCAGCCGCCATCCTCGGCACCCCTCTCTCACATGGCTTAAAGCTCTTTCCTTTTTCCATCATCTTCTCAACCCTTTGTGAGCAATCTCTTACCCAAATTATTTTTTTGATATTTAATTTCTTGTTATTTAGAGTTTGTACTTGTTAAGTTTGAGTATGATATATTGAATTTTGTTATGGGTTTGATGTTATGGTGATTTGAAAATAGACAAGTTAGGGTTTATATATATTATGATGAATTTAAAAGTAGTATTTTGGGTAAATTCATGAATCTTAGCTTAAATTAAGTTATATCTTGATAGAATTTCAAGTGGATAAGGATTAGAAATTGTGATTTGAACTTTAATAAGTTAGGGTTGATATAAAGATGAATCCAAAAGTAGTATGTACTACTTTTGTGGTTTGGATGGTGTTTTATTAATTGAAAATCTTGTACAAGCTTTGTGTATGTGACATTGTTGATGAATGGTGGTAGTATTATTTATTATTAATGGTTAGGATTCTTGTTCACAAAAGTGATCGTTAATTATCATTATTATTTTTGTTCATGTTGGTTTATGTTGTTAATGTCATTAAGAGGTGTTTGTTAATTGTGGTTATCAATTAATTTAAATTGATTGCTAAGAGTTGTTAATGAGTAGACCTGGGAAAGCGGTCGGTCGGTCGGGTTACGGGTCGGGTCACTTTCGGTCGGGTCATTCTCGGGTCGGGTCATTTTCGGATCGGGTCACTCTCGGATCCGGGTCGGTCGGTTTGACCCAACGGGTTATGCCTTATGAAATTTTAAAAAATGATTTTTCCATATTTTATTATTTATGAAACTTTTTTAATAAAAAAACTATTTCTCATCCCTATGACATTTATCCACATATCAATTAACACAGTATCAAAGCCTTATATGTGATTGAATTCAAGTTATAAGAAATCAGTAATTGCGACGCTCGTTGTCTAAACTTTAAATCTCTATGTATAGTTGGATTTGTAAGATACGTGTTACATTAGAGAAACCAGATGTGCGATTTTCTAAAACTAGTTGGTATATCAGGTTCATTTAAGTGTAAAGAAAATAAGGAAATTAATATTTATTTTGAAAGACTTGTAATATACGTGCTTTATAAAAGTTATTGCGTTTATTAAAGTTGTAACATTAGATAAAAATGACATTAAATATCTTCTCATTTTCTCATAAAAAATATTTTCACAATTTCAGGTTGAAAAGATATACAAATAACTAAGTACTTATTTCGATTTATAAGATACGCGTTTTATAATCTAAGCTAGCGACATTTCATTTCTAAAAAGCTCATTTTTAATGTGCAAAACGTTCTTATAAATTATATCGATTTGCTTACTGAAACGTAGAAGAACAAAAAACTCATTTGACTGATTTAACAAGATATATGTATTAAATTAAGATGATTACAACGTCCTTTTTTTTAAAGAAAAATAATTACGATGGATAAAAAGATGTTAATTGCGTATTTTTTAAGATCTATTAATGAGTTTTAAGGTTCAAATGATATAGTCAATATGTTTAGATAAGTTGAAAATAAAAATTTAATTTGAAATGAATTTTAACATTGAGATTACTCTAAAAATTGACATTAGACCTGTCAAAACGGGTTGGTCGCCGGTCGGGTCATTTTCGGTCGGGTAATTATCGGGTCGGTCATGTTTCGGGTTAAGTCGTTTTCGGATCGGTCGGGTTCGGGTTTTAACGGGTCGGGTCTCGGGTCCATTTTCGGGTCGGATCAAATTTTCCCAGGTCTATTAATGAGCTTTTGCGATTGTTGTTAGGAATTGACATTGTTTTCATTGCACTTGAGAATTAAATTAATTGTCATTATTACTTAAACTAATCGTTGTAAGTTGTATAGTCTTGGTACAAAAAAAGGGGATTCTTGATGTTGTGAACGATAAGTAATTTCTTGTAGTCTCTACGAACCTTGAATAATGTGGCGAAATGAATTTTATGTCATTACTAGTTTGCTACCTTGGGTATTGTCTCTATTGTATGTAATACATTATTTTATTCAATCTTATGTCTAATTCATAGTAATGTGACAATGCAATATATATATATATATATATATATATATATATATATATATATATATATATATATATATATATATATATATATATATATATATATATATATATATATATATATAGTTAAGTTTTGTTCCTTAGAGCATACTTTGTGGTAAATAGAGTGTGAAAAGTGTATGTTGTGATTAGATTAGAAATATTGGGCTATTAGCAAGCAAACCTAGAATTGAAACTGTTGCATTTGGCTAATTAGCTTGATAACATGAAATAGAACTCGCTTTAATGGTAGTAGAGTACTTTCTTTTAGAGTAGGTGACTCTTAGAGAAGCTTAAGAACCTCACATTTGGTGGTTGCGATAACTTTTTGTCTTGCAGTTGCAATTACAGGTACGTACACGCAGTAATTAACTCTTACATGCATCTTGCATTTTATATTTACCGATATTGAATTGTTTTAAAACATATAATGTACATAATCTATGAATCGTCGTCGAATAAAATATCAAAGTTATTGATTATATGAATTTCAAGTTTACTAGTAGAGAGCGATGCTAGTATGCTAAATGATTGGTAATGATTTAGAATGAGAACGATTTTTATCCCTTGATATTGAACTTATTACTATTTGTTTGAAAGGGAGCGAGTTCCTTATTAATGATATTGCTTATTGTTAGTTGGGAATAGTGAATAGTTTCCTTATTGATGATATTGATTATTGCTAGTTGAATGGGAACGATCTCCTTATTGATGAGTTTGACTTACGTTAGTTTGAATGAGAATGACTCCTTTGGTATTAAGATTGATTCATGTTAGTTGAATAGGGAATGGTCCCCTTACTAATGTGGTTGGATTATGTTTATGAATGGGAAAGAATCCCTTGGTGATGGAGTAAGAAAGTATTGAATAACGTGAAATGAAATGGGAATAAACCCCTTAGTGATGGAGTAAGAAACTTGTTGGTTGTAATGGGAAGGAGTCCCTTATTGATGAGATAGCAGATCTATTGGATTATTGTGGCTCCCCTGGTTAGGGTACCCCAGTGGGTTAATTCCCGGAGGCATGGATCATTAGTATATGGTCGCTCTACGGGGGTATGTTCATACTTTACCATTGGGCGCCGATATGACCCGTCACCGCCCTTGGAGTCGAGGTGTGGCCATGTGGGTCTTGCGAACCCCAACATGATGGCCTCTAGTCACATATGTATAAGTATTTAAAAGTGGTTAAGCTCTTGGTTCAAGTGATACCGAGCAATTATAAAGTCTAAAATAAGTGAATAAAATGGAATTGACAGTGAGAAGTAGGAACTGATGTTCAGTGATTATGATTGGCACTTGGAGTATTGTGAAATCCCCTCATATTATGACATACTTCTTTGATGCTAATTATGCCTTATTATGATATGATGGTAAATGTTGACGTGTGCTGTTTGTTTTCTTTGTTGATGACTCGTCTTTGATGGCCCTGCTATGACGCGTTGGTCTATGATCTTACGTTGAGCAGCGGGGACATCATTGATAGACATTACAGGTGATGGAGCTTCTATGCATTGCATACGGGGGGATGAGTGAGAATGTTGAAGCGTGCGATGTTACATTTATTTTGACGCTAGATGTAGTTTCTTGTATTTAAATTTGTTTATGTTTCTGGTTTGAGGCACATGTCCTCCTTTTTTTTTGTTTATGTTATTTCCGCTGCGTAGTTTAGAAATTGTATGGTTTTAAAGAGTCTAGTTAATTCAAAATGCAAGCGCTGACACCGGAACTACGATCCATGTTTAGCATGTTGATTTCAAAAGCCGGCTATTGATCTTTCCGCCGTGATATAGTTCTGATAGGCCGTGATGCCTTTACTTTATTAGACTTTAATAACTTTTGTTTTCTATAAAAGATGCACAGTTTTAAGGTAGATGCTGCCAAATTTTTCACTCACCTTTTAAAAGTTATGCTTTAACGTTTATCTAAATTCTTTTCCTTTTATTTTTATGTAACACCCGAATTCCTCCGGTCCTTCACGATTTTGGTTTCGTTCAAGGTGTCGGAAATTCAGGGGTGTTACACCAATAGGATTTCCCACATGACCATATACTCAGCTTTAAAGTTACCAATCTCATCGCTCATAATGCCTTGAATCATACTCCCCTTGGGTTGTGCTGAGTTCCTCACTTTGTTTTGTAAAACACCCATATGTCTTTCAAAATGATAACACCACTTAAAAAAAGGACCCAAAGGCTTGATTTCACGAACGAGATGGACAATAAGACGAACCATTATGTAAAAAAAATAACGTGGAAACTACATCTCAAACTTGCATAAAGTTACAATCATGTCAACTTAAAGAAATTCAAGTTTAAAGGGATCAAGAACTTTATTATAAATTGTATTGAAGCGAACATAGCTCGATAATAGCATAGCTCACGTGTTTTGGTAGTATTCCACGGATTGCAATTGGTAAAAACACTTGCATCATTACACGGTAATTATGAGATTTCATGTTGTCCAACTTTAAATCACCATTTAGGGTCACAAATCTCCTTTTGTTGGATGAGTAGCCAGACAGAACCTTGATGCCACACAAAGACTCGCGCACTGCCCACTTCTTTACTTTGGACAATGTGTAGCAAGCTGGAGACAAATAAACTTTTTCATTACTCATCTTCTTCTTACTGCCCTTTCCCTTGTTACTGCCACCAACTTCATCAACTCAATTTCTTTTCTTACTCACCTTAACCCGTGGCCCACAACTCCGGACAAATACTCTTACATTACAAGTAATCTTGCACGTCCTTAACATCCTTTGTCTTACCCAGAATGTTCATGAGAGTCCCGAGTATGGCATCGAATAAAATTTTCTTTATATGCATAACGTCAAGACAATACCTAACCTGTAGATCTCTCTAATATGGAAGATTCCCAAAACTTGATTATTTTTTTCCATAGTCGGTCTTCACCCCCTTGCACTTGCCCTGTTTTACCAAATACAGTCTCAAGTCCCTTAACCTAGTCGGAAACCTCATATTCGGTTAATGGTTGACGAGCTACACGGTCCTCAACCTCCCCTTTGAACATCTTCATCTTCTTATGATATTGGTGATCACGTGGGAGGAACTTTTGATGGTGCATAAATACATGTTTGCACGTAAGAATCCATATGGATTCCATGTCATCGGTACATATTGGGCATGCTTTATGTCGTTTGTTCTTATACCCTGATAAGTTGGTATATGCCAGAAAATTATCAACGGTGCATAAAAGCATTGCACGAAAGGTGAACTTCTCATTAGCATATACATTAAACACGAAAATGCTTTCATCTAACATCTTTCACAAATCCTTAACGAGAGGTGTAAGATATGTATCTATGTCATTGCCGGGTTGTTTAGGACCCTAGATAAGAAGTGAAAGCATAACGTACTTACGCTTCATACACAACCAAGGTGGAAAATTATATATCACTAACAGTATCGGCCATGTACTATGTTGAGAACTAAGATTGCCGAATGGGTTCATTCCATACGTATACAGTCCGCGCCTTAAATTACGAACTTCATCCCCAAAAGTCTTATGCAACCTATCAATACTCTTCCACTCCGGAGAACCACATGGATGTGTGAGCAAGTGACCTTTCTTCACCCTATCCGCATGCCACCTCAAATTTAACGTATCTTTCTTTATAGAAAACAAGCGCTTGAATCTAGGTATTACATGAAGATACCACAACACCTTAGTTGGGGGGCCCTTTAGCATCCTGAGCCCCTTTAGGCTTGTAACGCGATAACCCACACTTGGGACACTTTTCTAAGTTTTCATTTTCATTCTGATACAATAAACAATCATTCGGACACGCATAAATGTTCTTGTACTCTAAGCCGAAACGACACATGAGCTTTTTGGCATAATATGTCGACTTTGAAAGTTCATTTCCCTGAAGAAGCATCTCACCTAACGCGTCTAATAACATTGTAAAACTAGTGTCACTCCAATTGAACTTTGACATAATGTTGAAAATTGTCAACACAGCTTTTAATTTGGTGATCTTTGTACATACAAGGTACAAAGGCTTTTGACAAACCTATGTCAACAAGTCAAAAACACGAGGACATTTTCCTAACTCATCCTCGACTCCCTCCATCATCTCATCAACACGATCTACATCCTCATCGATATTCTCTTCATCTGTCTCAAACCCATCAACACGATCTACTACATCCTCATTAACATCCACATTATTGACATAATGAACAACACTTTTTTCTTTGTAAACACGCTCCTTACCATGCCACTCCTAAACTTGATATTGAGGCCTAAACCTACATCGAAGTATGTACTCCCTAAGAATATCAACACAATCTATCTTTGATACATTGCCACACTTGACACATAGGCAATAAAAATCAAATCCCTCTGTCCTAACTTGATGTTTAACGACAATACTACAAAATTCTAATACGCCATCAATATTCAAACGATTCAGTGCTTCCATACATCCAAGAACGATCTTTTGTCATCCTAAGTGTGACTAATTCAAAACAAAATTAGTAGACATTACATGCATAAGTATAAATATATATGGTCCGACGGTTCATTTTAAGTTGTTTCTGTTCGACTCTTCTGGGTAGTCAGTGTCTCCCTTGAGCTTTGTCTCATGGGCTGGTGTAGTGGCGGCAGTTCAGATGTCGTTTATGGTGTTTTCTGAGGGTGGGTTTAGGCTTTGGCAATGGTACACATTGAACTTAATCTTTAGCTGCCGATCTTTGGGGTTTCCGGTCTTGGTGTTTCGAACGGTGGATTCTGGGGGCGGATTAGATGTTGTTTATGGTGTTTTAGTGCCTTTTCTGGTATCTGGTGTATTCCTTGGAGTTTCTTGGTGCTTTTCCTCTAGTGTCTACTATCTTTAAGCTTTTCGGTTGGTTTTCCGGTGACTGTTGGTGTCCAGATCTGGTCTTCGCTCCCTATTGGTGTTTGTCTGTTCTGGTGAGTTTTTCCATTTTAGTTTTTGGAAGCTTCGTTTTTTCTGTCATGGCGGATTCTTTGGTGCTTTTCTTGGTGCTTTATGGCGGAACCGTAGTGTGTCTATGGTGTTCATTTATTTGGGTCTGTGGTGTTATTGTGCGTCCTTTGATTGCTCTTTCGGCTTTGAAGTCTGGATTCAATTGATTGTTTTCGGCGGGGTTCGACTTGAAATGGTGTCTACTGGTGTTCATAAACTGAGGCGTGCTTGCGGTGGCTATTGTTTTGGCTGTGACGTTTGGGTTTCTGGTTTGGTGTTTATTAAATTCTGCTGGGTATTTTTTTGGGGTGGGGTCTGTCTTGGAGAATGGTGTTGCAGTAACACGTTTCGTTTTTCTGTGGTGGGTGCGCTCTTCGAGGCGCTGTTTCTTGTTATGGTTTAAATGAGTAACATGGGGTTTTTTTGTTCTTCTAAATAGTCGAGAAAGGTGGGGTTTCCCTTGGAGTTTATTTTGGCTGGCTTTTCGGGTTGCGTTGTGTAACCTGGTTGATACGGGTTCTAACCTCATTGGCGATTTTATGGACTAAAATTCCTGGTCTCTGGTGTACTGGTGTTTTTTCGATAGGATGGCGGCGGTGTTTACGACGAGATAGTGTTCGGATGGTGGTGCACGAATTTGGAGAATAGGAGTTTGGACGTGGAGGATTTTATTTCTTTGGTGTCAGCTACAAGGGTTTTGTTATGCGAGGAGGAGATTATCGATATTCCAGCTCGGAGGGCTTGAGGTGCCTCTCTTGGTTTGACGGTGCCTGATGGTAGCTATCCACGGCTTCTTGGTGTTGCGCTTGGCGTGGTGTTTTGCATTTTTAGGCGTTCTTTTTTGTCTTTTGTTGTTTTAGTTTACATTTTCTGGTGTGTATTAGGTGCTCTGACAACCTTTTTTGGTGTATTCGAAATCGGTATTGCATAGCCCACCCCTATGCTGTTTTGGGTGGCCTGTTTCCTAGTCTCCCCTTCCAATGGCTTTTTTCCCTACGAGGGTTTTTTTATGCCGGCGGTTTTGGGATTCCGGGTTACAGTGTGGTGTTCTTGTCCTCTTTTATAATATATTTCCAAATTTTCAAAATATATATATATATATATATATATATATATATATATATATATATATATATATATATATATATATATATATATATATATATATATATATATATATATATATATATATATATATATATATATATATATATATATATATATATGGTTTAGATCATGTGAAAACCAATTAAAATGGTGAAAACTGAAAACAAGGGTACATAAAAGCTCAAATAGAGTACATATTAAGATGGCAGTTTTGTAAATAATTAAACATTTGATAAATAGTGTACATATATGCTTAAAAGGGGTTCATAACCAGATGACAATTTTGTAAATAATATGAACTTTTTTCTTCATAAAAAAATGTACACCCTATAAGAGAAAATGTACCCCTTTTGCTACAATATGTATACCTCTGTCTGGTTTACACTTTTCACCACTTTAAGTGTTTTCACTTGATCTTACCCCTATATATATATATATATATATATATATATATATATATATATATATATATATATATATATATATATATATATATATATATATATATATATATATATATATATATATATATATATATATATATATATATATATATATATATATATTTTTTGAAAATTTGGAAAATATATAAATGAAATGAGAAACACACTGAGACTAGGGAACCCCGCCACCGCCGGCATAAAAAACCCCGCTAGGGCAAAAAGCCATTGGAAGAACGAGGACCAAGAATCAGGCCACCCAAACATCGCATAGGGGTGGGCTATGCAAAGTATCGAAGCCACTACAACATTGGGGGAACACCATACACACCAAGGGGATTGGGCCTATCACCGACACACCAAGATCTAACTAAGCTAAAACAAAACCACCTTTACAAAATATACTCCAAAAGACGCCCAAAATCAAAAAAGCAAAACACCACTAAAAAATAAGCTTGAAGAAGTCAACCCCAGCAGCTCCGTAGCCCATCTGAAGATACAGGACTTTTGCATCCTTTGAAAGAAATGACGCATCCCAACTCCCATTGACAACTATGGATTTGTTCGCTTGAAGCACAACGCCAAATTACACAAACTAAAGAGCGATGCTGTAACGCAACACCATTACGAAGCCACGAAACTTCAAGATGTGTGCGAATCTTGAGATCAACACCAAATATTGAAAATATCCCCACCATGATAGCCATCACGAAACAGCCGTATCCAAAATCATTTCTTATCTCATAACCAACCCAACGATATCCACACAACAATAAGCAATACTAGGCTCTAAGGCAGTAGAATCATGACAACCACAAAATATCATTACCATAAATGTAACTGGTACCATAAAGGGGACCAACACTACCATATATGAGATCAGTACCACACAGCACAACAAAAAAACTCAAAGACACTATCACCCGGGCTTCACCGTACTTTCGAGAATAAAACCAATAAGAAAAGCTTAGAGAGAGTAAACTCGGGCCCAAAAAAATCATCCAGGCTTCACCAATACTTTCAAGAGACCACCCAGGAAATCACATAACAACAAAAGAGAAACCACGCAACATATGAAACCCAATCATATCAAAACCAGATAGCTGGTAAGAAGACAAAGACACCAACATTACCACAAAAGCAGCCTGTCTCTGTATTTGCATTAGAAACAGAAATCCAACGTCACCAATATCACATATGATCCGTCGTAAGCAAAATCATAAAGCCCCAAAACTCAAAACAGATGGCACCAAGAACAAAAATCAGAAATTCACAAACCAAGGAGAAGACGTATAAAAGCAAAAAACACCAAGTACCCAGAGCCCAGGACACGATTAATTAACCGTAGTCTGCGTTTGTTCCTCCAACATCAGAAGCCTTTTCGATTTCCTTAAATGCATTACTACTGTATCATCATTTGCTGCATTAATCCCAAGCAATTTAGCCATATTCCACGTAGCTTCGGCTTCCGAACAGCCAGAAGGGGGGACACGGCTCTCTGATTGTGTAGCACGATGTATCGAGGTTGATCTTTTAGGTCTCCCTCTAGGTCTCTTCGCAGGGGTTGTTATAATTGAATCTTCACGGACTATAACCTCACTGTTAGTAGGAACGCTTGGAGTGTCATGTGGTGCCAAACTAAGTGTTCTCGCATGGTTGGGAACCTCATTGTCTGCAATTGGATCGTACCGAACGAGAGAAGGCTCCTCCGCAACTTTATGGGCAAATTCAAGAGCCAAATGATCATTGTTTACCTCAGCAGCCCCACTGTATTCGACAGGAATAGGACCATATTTAGAGGTATGATGAGTTTCACAAACCCATTGACTCGATATTGCTTCCAACTCATCAATAAGACCAGCAACACCATCTTCCATCTCATCCTTTTCGTGGCTAGTGGTTCCCTTTTGTAGTAACTCTAGCACATTTGCATCAGCTGGTTTATCCATTACAACACCTCCAGCAGAATTATACATGCCCATCACATCCTCACACCCTCCATTCATTTCTAAGATCATCGGGTCTTCGATTCCATGAGCCACAACACCCAAAGTAGTATTCTCCTTATGAGCTGGACAAACCATGTCTCCCATTAGGTGACCAGAAATTATTTCTTCAATACTCTGTGGGTTATTTGTTTTTGGGGGTAGCAATAGAACAGTCTTTCTCGCTTTGTACGTCGCACCTGTGTTCTTCCTCCTTTTCTTTATCAACTCTCAGCCCATGTAAATCACCTTCATATTCCAGAAGGTTCGAATTTCCCAGGTCCCCCTCCGTACTGTGTTCATCATCGGTTACCCATTCTCCCTTTTTGCAGCCACATTGAGATGTTTCATTCACCCATACACAACATGAACCATCTTCCCAGTTTATTTTCATATTTGCTTGGATTTTATTTTGTGTTTCAGTTTCTATTAAGATTTTAGCAGACGTTAAGCTGTTTATACCCTCATAAACCTGGTCAATGTGCAAAGTTTTCCCCCAATAGTCACCTATCATCTTTATATTGTCATAAGAGTAACATATTGGGTTAAGCCCAACACATTCAATCCAAGTCAAGCGTTTTTTAACAATTTCTTCATCCGACCACTTACGGACGTCGGCAAAGAGTTCCCGTAATGGAGAATTTTCAGCCATTGCTGCTTTAATGTCACGTTCATTGTAAAAAAATAACAATACTTTTGACGGGGAGATAGACGAAGCGTACACAATAGGTATTTGCGAGTCATTCAACCCAGATAAAGCAAGTTTGAGATTTTTGGGCTCTTTGACTTCCGCCACCACAGACATTTTTAGTCTACTCACCATTAATGGATTTTTCTTAAGGTTAATAGTTACCTGGACCGGTTCATCTTCCTTGTCCTTGCTTTCAATGGGTTTGTAGCTTCGTTCCTTTCCTTGTAATTCTTCAGATTGCTTTCTTTGGTTCCGCCATGAGGGTATTCTGACAGAGTCTTCATTTTCCCTAACTTTGATAGTGGTGGTAGGTACCGGAAATCCCCCCTTGCTGTATTTTGCCATCGTGACCCTTAGCTTGCATCCATGGAGGATTATACCATCGGTATTTTGTATAGCTTTTTCAGCTTGTTCTTTGCAATTGAATCTAACAAAACCAAAGTACTCTTTTCTTGCCTTTCTCACTTTCCCAGAAATGTACACATCCATTACACTTCCGTTTTGCTCGAACAGCTGTCTCAGTTCAGCAATGGTCGCTTGTCTCGC
>JAAKBH010001174.1:0-42432 GCA_019776075.1 Amaranthus palmeri
CCTCTTCCTTTATCAGGGCTTAGACCCGCATGAGCAATGAACACTCATATATGAAATTATTATTCCATACTTATGCTATGTCATACTGGAAAGATTGAAGATTTATTCTGGAGACACTACAAAAAAAAGGTCTAATTGTGACATTCATAATAGCCAAATTTTAACATTTATAGTTTGTCACCCAAAAAGTTGATGACATTTGGTTAGGAGCCGTCGCAAAATGCATGTCACAATAAAAGTGTGACGACTATTGAATTGTCACAATAGGTGTGACACCTTTAAATTGTCACATTAATTATGACATGATAAATGTCAATTTTTAGAACCATTGTGAGTCTTGCGACACCTAAGTGTGTCACAATAGTTAGATTTTCTTCTCTTAAACTAGGTTAATTCATGGAAAATAGTAACACTGGAATGATTGCAATTAATTTTGAAATACCAATTAAAGATAATAGCTTTACAATTTATAAAAAAAATGAAATAGAAAAGACATATAATTAACAATCTAAAATCATATATAATTATCTCAATGTATTCAACCTCCAAACACATTCAACACAATCAAAAAGTAAAATTCTATAATTAACTTGTACATCTCCATTTCTTTAATCAAATAACATTGTAAGTATAAAACAAAATAACTGTGTAAGTATAAAACAAATTATATACGCATATCTAAGTATAAAACAAATAACATTGTAAAGCTTCAAACTATTTCCATTTCTTTAATCGCACAGCTCACTATTATCCTTGCTTTGCCTTTAATTTGGAATCTACAAAACAAAGTATAAATAACACAACTATTAATTAAATTGATTAATAACTAAAAATAGCCAAATTTACAATAAAAAATAATCAGCAAAGTCCTTAGTAGATGGGTTATTTTGGTTAATAAAGAAGAACCATGGATGGAGGAATGAACTGAATACATATATATCACAGGCATCAGGCGATAATAAAATTTTGACTCCAAAGTTTTGGGGGAAAATAAAAAAAAACTGCTGTTTTACTAAAAAAAAAACAAAATAACTGTTGTTTTATTTATACCCTATATATAATTTATTTAAAAAATAATTATTTTCCAATAATAGGTTTAAAATAAAATATAATTTCTTTAAATAAAAATACAGAAATAACAAATCAAATATAAATTTCAATTAGTGAATGACTAATGAAAATTAAAGCAGATTTGAGTACGAATGACTAACCTCATCAAAAATTCTTCAAGATTTTGATTTGATAATCAGAAAAAAATATGGCCAACGGTACTTTAATGTTCAATAATTCCTCTAATTAAAGGGGCATGTTCAATTGAATAAACCCAATAAAACCCTAAATATATTCTCTAAAAACTCCAATTGTTCAATCAAAATAATGGATAAATGAAGAAGAAACTAATCTTTCAAGAATACCAATCCACAAATGTAAGAGCAATAATTAGAATTGATGTAGGAGGAATAGAGGGAAGAATATGATTAGTAAAAGAGGAAATAAGGTTTCGAAGGAAGAAGCACAAATTGATCTTTCATGAAAGATGATTCATGTTTCAAGAATACCGTAATTGTAATTTTTTTAAAAGCATAATTAGAATTAGAAGGAAGATTAAAAGACCAAAAGTATATCCCGTCGCATAACCCAATCTTTTTAAAAGCACAATTTTTAATTTTATTTTTTTTGAGATTGTGATGCTTATAAGTGTCACATTTTGATAAATGTCGTAATTTGATACAATGACAATTATAAATGTCACAATTTGAAATAGCAACACTTATAAATGTCATTGATGCTTTTTAAACTGGCGACATTTTAAGTCGGTGTCGCAAATTTTATGTCACAACTAGAGCTTTTTTTTGTAGTGAGAGGTACCAATCAAATCTGATGAGCTAGATTGAAGGTATGAAAGCAAAGGCAGACAACAATTGATAAGGAAAAGTTGCATAAAGATTGGCAAATTTTGTTTAACTCTGGTGTAGATAGTAATTTGTGATGTGTTTTAGTGGAGCCAGGGACCCTAGAACCTTAGTTGAAAAACTTCAACTATATTATTTTGGAAAAATTGCCTAGAATAATCCAACCTTTGTTCGATTTTCCTACAATAATCCCAACTTTTGATTAACTATAAGTAAAATGAACTAATAGGGTAATTTTTAGTTATTTTTTTAATTTCGTTTTTCTCTAAGTGACTTGTTTAACAAGTTTTAGGTAATTTGGAATATTGGTGGAGAACACACATGTTAGTTGGTATTATTCATGGTTAATCAAAAGTTAGGTTTATTGTAGGAAAATCAAACAAAAGTTGGATTATTCTGGGAAATTTTCCTATTATTTTGGGTTGAACAAAGATTTTATCATTGAAATGAAATTTGGTTCTTCCTAACTAAAATAGTAGTGAAGGTGAGGAGTAAAAGTGATGGAAAAATTCAAATAAAAATCTTTTTATTCTTAAAAAATACAGACAACTTGTTAGCCCAATCGTCTACCTTGAAAGTATGCTCTACTAATCAAATTTGATTTGTAACAATAGCTATACTTTGTAACGAAACTTAAAATTTAATTTCTTACTTTTTTTTTTGGTTGCCACTAAGGAACGAATATGACAATCACAAATACCAAATAAAAGCATCAAAAAGCAGTTATGAAGACCTTTTACATTTGCTTTTAGTTTTGCATTTTTTGAGTTACTAAGCTATACTCTGTGCATGTAATATATTTATGTTTTGTAATGACGACATATTGATAATGGGTTTCTGACGCGTCGTTTAATGCTAGAGACCTTGGTCAATCAAACACATTTAATAACACCCTAATTACAACTATAACGTGTATAGAGGTAAGTTGGGGATCGAACCACAAGGAATAAGGGCAAGAAAGATTAGGTGCTAGGTAGAGATGAGTGGTGTGTGTATGTAAGAGGGTGTTTGGACTAAATTATAAGAAAGCAATAAATAAGATTGAGAATAACAATAGGAAACAAACGGGTTGGTGAGGATCCACCCTAGATCGATACTATGTTCTTATACAAAGCTAGTTCAAGGGAGATCGAGCGTGGCTCAATTGAGACACTCTAGATAGCATGGGGAAGTTGATGACTTATAGTCAATGCGAACGACCCATAATCGCCCTATGTCTCACAAGGGAGTGGCACAACAAGATATGCATCGAATATCAATCAAACAAACCACAACAACCTCAACCCTAATCTAGCATATGAACAACATTCACAAAACCAAGGGTTTCACCAAACCAAAACCCCTAAGAAATCTACTCTAGCATATTGAAGATGAAAACAACTAAGGACAAGAAGGAAAGCATGTATGTAAACATTATGGCAAGAAATAAATCAACATTAATGAAAGTTAAAGCAAGGAAACTAACTATCAACTACTCTAGAAAGCAATAACAAAAGTAAGAACAAGAAAAGAAATCAATTAAGCAAGATTCAAAGCAATAATCAACTTAAGAAGAACAAAACATTAAATGGCATCAATGAAAGATAAGCTAAGAGAAAAAGCAATAAAGGAAAGTAAACTTACATAAACCAAAGTGCATGAATGAAAAGGAATTGAAATTACAAAGCTTAAATGTAAATGAAAGCATAAAAATCTAATCCAGGCAAAAGAAAGAAAGCAATAAATGATGTTCTTAATGGTAGAGAGGGTTTCTAACCATCAAGACATAGGGTTTATAATCTGAATAGTGGCCTTATATAGGCTACAAAAGATGGGAACAAAAGCCCTAAAACAATCCTATGTGGCAAGCTTCGAAGAGAAAATGAAATTGCAGGAACAGGCCGAGATTCGCCCTGAGGGGGTCAGATTTGCTCGAATCTGCCCAATTCGCCCGAATGTGGGTCGAATTCGGGTATTCCAGAAACTCATGAAATTGACTTGGGAGCAACACATTTAGCTTCGACCGAAGCTATCTTGGGATTCGCCCGAAGCTTCACAGATTCGCCCAAATTGCCTTCAATTCGCTATTTCGAGTGAGTTGGGCTTTGGCCTTGGGTGCAGCATGGTCTATTCGACCGAATTAGGCCAGGCTTCGACCGAATGTGGTCCTTTTGGCCACATTGAAGCTTCAAACATCCATCGAACGATCTTCGACCTTCGCGATGTCTTCAGGGGTGACCCGAAACACTTGTGAGAGCCTCGAAACGCGTGCATTTCCTTCGACTTTGATGCCTAAGCCTCGAACTCGATCCAAATTACCTCAAAACCTCCCGAAAACACCTAAAATGATCTCTAAACAACATGGAGACAAGAACAAGGTAAAATCGAGTGTATAACGCATAAAATCAATGTAAAACAACGAGACTCGACACCAAAGTAGGGCTATAAATGTGCTCCAAAACGAGCCCATCACATATGCATTTTATTTGGAATTTGTTTTTATAATTTTGTTAATAAAAAAATTAATAATATGAATTGTTATTAGTAAAAATTATTGGAAAGTATCTAATAACATATATTTTTTCAGAAAATACCTAATAAAAAATTTTTTGCCAATAATTATTTGATTTCAAATAAACATTAGTTTTTTTTGTTTTTGTTTTTTTTTTTATGCACATTAGGTTTG
Organism: Amaranthus palmeri; assembly: GCA_019776075.1. Taxonomy (NCBI): domain Eukaryota; kingdom Viridiplantae; phylum Streptophyta; class Magnoliopsida; order Caryophyllales; family Amaranthaceae; genus Amaranthus; species Amaranthus palmeri. Next base: position 4,579 of record JAAKBH010001174.1, read on the forward strand.
TTTTGGATTTTCCTTTTTTAAGGAAAATTTAGGGTATTGTTTTTGTTTCTAGGATGAAATTTAATGAAAATTAGGTTTATATATTTATTTATTTTTAATAATTTCGAATGAAAATTTTGGGGACTAGATATGTTTTGTTGATTGTGTGATGTTGGGCAGTGGGGAGAAGAATGTTTTGATTTTTTATGTTGGCGATGGTACTTACGATAAATAAACACGTTGTTCATGATAATGTGCTTGTTGGTGGATCTACTAGGTTTCCAAAAGTTTAATAGTTGTTGAAAGATTTCTTTAATGGAGAGTATGTGATATTTTTTTGATGATTATTTTTTTATATTGAAGTTGAATTAGATTTAGAATTCATCTGTTGTACATTAGAATCTTGATTTGAATTTGCGGGTTTGATTATTCGTACTTGATTTGATTATATGAATTATTTGGTTTTGGATTTTTGAGTTTATAATAATAGATCATGCTTGATATAGTATACCATTTCATCTGAGTTTCTTATAACTTCAAACTATTTAGGATTGCAGATGAACTTTCACCATCTATTGGCTTCATTGATGAAATTGATGTAGTCGGAACAAAAAGGTACATGTCAGTGCATTTTCCAATGCATTGTAATGAATTGATAATCTTTATGTTAATCTTATGGCATATTTCCTTTGTTTTTTATATGGCCACACTATATTCTCTCGGAAAATGGTATGTCTATGTAGCATCTTAAAATAAAACAAAAACAAAGGTAAGGTTTCTGTTTTGTCAATTATTCTGAAGATATGATGCTCATTCAGGGGGTGAGCATGAGATTCAAAGGAACATGTTGGAGCTATTAAACCAGTTAAGAGTTGATGTGAAGGTCATACTTGCTACAAACAAAATTGAAAGTCTTGACCCAATATTGCTTTCTTCGGGTAGGATTGAGCGAAAGATTGAGTTTCCTCTACCATATATAATAACCAAAAGACACATCTTCACGCTACTTGTCTAAACTCATTCTTGTTCTATTATTAAATTTAAGAATTCATTTGACAATATCAAAATGGTTTGCTTATAATGTAGATGCATGCTTCAAAGATGATGTTAGTAGATGATGTTCATTTCAAAGAATTTGTTTTCACAAAATATGAGTTTTCTGGTGAGGATATCAAAGCAATTTGCACTAAGGCTGGATTACTTGCTTTAAGAGTGACATATGAAGGTAAAATAGTTCCTTTTTCAGCTTTTTTGCTTTGATTGAATGGTCAGAAATCAGAATACTTTTAATAGATGAACAATCATGGTGTAGGAATTGTTTACTAAAAGTTTTGATTTTATCAAAAATAATCTATGGGTTCACTACAAAAAAACGTATGGGTTTTAGACGCTAAGGACGGAGCTTTTAGACGCTTTTTTGCGTCTAAAATAAATTTTTAGACGCTTTTCCAAGCGTCTAAAAATCAAGTGTCACAAAACTTTTAGACACTTTTTTTTAGACGCTTTTTGGTGTCCAAAATTGGTAACTTTTAGACGCTTTTTTCCGTTACAAGACTTTTGCCACCTTACTTTTTCATATGTTATCAACTCATTTGTGACGGAGACAAGCGTCTAAAAAGTGAATTTAGACATTTTAGAGCGTCTAAAATAGTTGAATTTTAGACACTTTAATGTGTCTAAAATATTTTGTGTTTTTTAGACACTTAAAAGCGTCTAAAATATTTGTGTTTTAGACATATTAAAGGGTCAAAAACACTAAAAATCTAATCATAATAATTTAGATTTGTGACATCCAAAAGTGTCTAAAATCCTTTTACCTAGTTGCTTATTAGTGATTTTGCTTGGGTACTTTTCCATTAAAAGGCAATGTACAATTTTTCACATCAAGCTCATGACATATAATTTTTTCATCAACAAAAAATATATATACTTAAAATAAAAAGCAACTCACAATAATTAATTTCCATATGTATATATATGGTACAGTGCAAATTACAATGGACAATATATATGCTCAAATATCAAAATACCTATTTATCGATACAACAAATCTAAAAGGGTATCCAACATAGTATGTATTGAAGTTTCTTGACAATTTACAATATAAAAAGCTCAATAGTAATCTAAGAAAGTAACCCACAAGTTTGCTTCTTCATTTCAAGCTAAGTCTACAATGTAAAAAGTTAAAACCTGCAAAAAAAAAAAAAAGGGTTGATGATTACTTTAGTTATAAAAACAAGAACGACAAAAGGAAACAAGTTAATAGTGATGATCATTAACACACTTAACCCCTTATCATTGATATTTGACTTTTTTTAGAAAAATCGAGAAAATTCTGTAGAAATTTCGGCAGAGTTTCATTTGTAAAATAAACATTCCAAAAATTTCAACATCACCTGCAAACAATAAAATAGCAAATCCAAACCCAACCATCAACAAATTCCAAGAATCAAAGCATACGACAAATGCATCAAACCTATATATGGTTGGTATAAACTTCATGACTTTAATGTGAAACATGACTAACAAATAAGAAAAATTATTATCATTGTAATGTGAAACATACTAAAAGAATCATTCTTACATCATGTAGCCAACTCTCACATAAACAAAGGCCAAGTCACATTTTCCAATTTTCACTAATGACCGTCCATAATTTGTTACTTTTAATTTATTTCATAGCAACAATTAATTTAATAATTAATAATAAAGCATACTTACAAAGTCACATTTCCCACGAGCATAACTTTGTGAGCCTGTCGTACGCACTTGATCTTGCATTTCACGAGCTCTTTTCCCTAGCGATGACAATGTCTAATAATATTTAATTGTTAGTATATCCATGTTCAAAATTAAAACCTTAATTTTGTATCCAATGTAATTCACCAAGTACAAATACCTTAAATTTTTTTGAGCACCAATATGAAACTAAGTTAATCCATTGCTCTTTTGTCACATTTTCAGGCTTTTTCTCTATCATCTTTTCCTTTGACATATTAGGATTATAGTAGGCCTGATGAAGCTTCCACTTATAATGCTTCCATTTGAGATTAACAAACAATAATAACAGACGATAAATCTCTGTTCTAACAAGGTTTGTACGTTCAAAAGATAATCAAATTAAGGGTCCAAAGTGAAAAAGCAAGCACTTTACATTCTCTGACATAGATAGCTAAAAGGAGATTACTATTTCAGCTTACACAATTAAAGATAATCACATTCTGTGAAGCAGAAGCAAATCTGTTTTAAAAATATTTATAGTCATGTGAAGAACCTAAAGGATTATTGCCCATTATCAAAAATTAAAATGAAGGTCATACAATATAGGAAAAATTATCAAAAATAATCTTTAATTAGGTTCTTTCAAGACTTGAAATAGGTTCAGTTTTCATTTAGGTTCATAATAATTTTTAGTTATCGTTTCAGTTTACACAAGATGTAGAGCACGAATGCAAGCCACTGTGTCTTTAACATTCAAGCTATAAGAAAAAAGGACGTTGGAATTTCATAAATAAGTCATTCTGGACTCAATACCAAAACACACCATCATCTCATGGTCTATGTTACAGTATATTTACAGAATTTTTAAGCTAATTTGTGAGCAATGGATTAAAGGTTCATTAAAATGACTGTCCACACGATTGCGAATAAATGTAGACTTACATGTCCAAACATTGAGCAAATTATAATTTGAGAGCACCGGTGATCTCCCAAGAGATCATATTATTTTCTGTAGTTACTCCGCCTTCCTGTTGGCCACAGTTCACAATAGCCACCATGTATCTTTCATTCTCGAGTGAACACAGGTATATTACTTGTTCCTCCCGATTTTGAAATGCAAAAGGAAGCAAAAGTCAGATAATGATGAAGTTGCAAAATTAGCAATCTTATCCTATATAATATAATCAAGGGATATAGTTAGTGAGTGAGTTGGTTAGTGAGAGAAAGTGTGTATATTTAGTAAATGAACTATTTCAGCTTCTTCATAATATAATCAAGGGAGATTACTTAAGATTATTCACCATTAATCACTCCCTTTATAAATTTTTTCCTAAAAGTTTTATTTTGGGGGTGTGAATTTAATTGAGTTTTCTGGGTTTTCATTTACCATATCATCACACTTTTAATTTGATCTTAAGCTAAACAATTAGCAAAGATGATTACTGATGAAAACCAAAGAATTTCCAATTTATAAGGTGAAGCAGTAGCAGATACAAGAAAAATTGGGCATGAAACAAAAAGACCTAGAAGAGCTTTAAGTGTGATTAACCAGAATTTGGTTGGATCTAATGCTTATCCTTGTATTGTCAACAAAAAAACCCAGCTCCCAAAAATGTGTGATATATGATGAGAATATTCCCAATCCTATACAAAGACCAATCACAAGGAAATTTGCAGCTCAGATTGCCCCTACTCAAAACCAACAATCTTGTTTAGTGGAAACCAATAAACAAGTCAATTCAGTTCAAAATTCAAATGAAGTTGAAGATTCTAAGATCATGGATGGGGAGTGTAAGGCTAAGGCAACCATTGATTTGCCAGTGCCAATGTCTATGGAAGAATCTGAAGTTACACATAATCAAAGCAATGATATGGAAGAGGTTGAGATGGAAGACATTTTTGAAGATGCTCCAATCTTGGACATTGATGGGTGTGACTCCAAAAACCCACTTGCTGTTACTGAATATGTTGATGATATCTACTCTTATTACAGAAAAATGGAGGTCTGCAGCTGTGTTTCACCAAATTATATGTCTCAGCAATTCGACATTAACGAGAAGATGAGGGCGATACTGATTGATTGGCTTGTTGAGGTACATTATAAATTTGAGCTAAGTGAAGAGACCTTATTTCTGACTATACATCTTATAGACAGATTCTTAGCTAGACATACTATGGTGAGAAAGAAGCTCCAATTAGTGGGTTTAATTGCATTGCTTTTAGCTTGCAAGTATGAAGAAGTTTCTGTTCCTGTTGTTGAGGATTTGATTTTCATTTCTGACAAAGCTTACACCCAACAAGATCTTCTTGAGATGGAGAGAATAATGCTGAATACATTGCAATTCAACATGTTTTTGCCAACTGCTTATGTTTTCCTAAGAAGGTTCCTAAAGGCTGCGGAATCTGATAAGAAGCTTGAAATGTTGTGCTCTTACCTGATTGAACTTTCATTAGTGGAGTATGAGATGATCAATGTAGTCTTTATGGCTTCAAACAATGGAACAAGACTTGTGAATTTTACACTAACTACTCTAAGGATCAACTTTTGGAATGCTCGAGTTTTATGGTAAAATTCCATCAGAAAGCCGGAACAGGGAAGCTAACAGAGGTATACAGAAAGTACTCAACTTCCAAGTTAAAAGAAGATTCTATATTACTAAGTTTTAACTTATAGATTAGCATGAAACTTTGCCTGGCCGGCATAAAGAAATATGCAACCAATTCTGCAGTCACAGAAGACACAAAATTTCTCATATATTAGATATTGGAAACAGCCACAATTACCACATTGCATAGCATTTGCAAGATGAATTATTGAGCTGTAAATTCCGTTGACTGAAAAAACAACACACTTACATAGCAGCAACGGTGAAAAGTATGAGCAATATGTGGGAAAGAGCATAGCAGACTCGAGAATAACCATATGGTACTTTTCTACAACAGTAGAAATATAAACAGCTGCAGATCAAAGTAAGTCCGAAAATGACAAACCAAACTGCAGCAATGATGAAGAACGGGGCTGCTGTGAAAGCTACGGACTGCAGTACAACATATAATAGAAAAGGAATAAGCTTATGAGTAGAAGGACATAGAGAAGGCATCTGAAATGTGCATCAACAGCACTAGACAATGCAAGTAGAAAAATTTGGGCTTAAACCCAAATTCGCTCTCCTAATACAAGTATTATGATAATAAATTTCAATTTTCAGCTACACAAAATCTATAAGGTTACAAAAATTGTGCATTACATGTATGATCCAATACTCAAATGAGCAAGTTATTTAAAAAGCAGAATGTTAAGTTTAAGAGTTACACTGATAGTTTATGCTAATCTATGCCCTTTCAAAACAACTTTTCAATATATGAAATTAAATTTCGAAAAAATCAATAATCAAGCATTAGACATTGCCTTCTTCCCATCCAAGACAATTAAATGAGAACATGAATTTGCAGATGACCATGAAATAAAGCAAATAAACTGATTTTGCATATGATAAATTTAGAGAATTACCTGGCGTCGTGAACGTACAATCGAACAAGAAATCCCAAGATAATCTGTTCAAGAACGATTGCAGTTTAAGAGAATCGAACAAGGGCGTGACCAATCTTTGATGAACAATCCTTGATGAACAATCGAACAAGGGCTTTGAAGATGATCGATTGATGAATAATCGAACAAGGGTTTTGAAGATGATCGTTCACTGGGCATGAACAATCTTTGATGAACAATTGACAATTACTGGGTTTCGAAGGGCATGACGGTTTCGAAGATGATTGAAGGGCGTGAACAATTACTAGGTTTCTCTCAATGATCGAAGGGCGTGAATGATGCATCTATAGCGTGTGAGATGAAAACTGATTATTGAGCGGTTTTCACTTTTTCAGAGAGAAGGGCAAAATGGGTTTTACCAGCTTTTCCTCTAAAAAAATTTTTAATTGGCTTTTTAACGCTTTTCAAGTCTATTTTAGCAACTGTTAATGCGTCTAAACAAAAGCGTCTAATAACTTTATAATTTTTTAGACGCTTTTTATTGTGTCTAAAAAAAACTGTCTAAAGGCTCCATGTTTTGTTGTAGTGGTTCTCTCTTATTTTTCCTCGAACGATTTGTAGAATTAAATGGGAAGAAATAAAGGCTACGCTTGTATTCGATGCATATCATTGAACTGAAATTCCAATCATTTACCTAAACAAGCAGTTTGGTTCATTTTTATCCTTCCAAAAGTTGTTTAAACTTAAAACATAAGTGAGGAAATGCATAAAAAAATAGAATTTGCGGTAGATTGGTTTTTTCAAAGTGTCGTTTTGTATAATGATAATTGGTTACTTCATAACTTAAGCCCTTTTTTTGAAGATTGGATTATGTTATGGTATTTTCCTAACACTATTTCAGTGTGTGTATCTGTTGTCAATCTATTTATTTGATTTTTTGTTTGATTTTCTCTATTTCTAAGATAAATACTATAATTAGATAATTTATTAGGGTTCTTCAAGAAATGATCGAGAAAGTCCTAATTTTCAGTCTGAGCAATGGTAACTGCATTCACAATATAGCTCTTGCTCCTAGCTTACTCCCATTTTAGTGTGTGTATCTATTATCTATCTATTCATTTGATTTTTGTTTGATTTTCTCTATTTCTAAGATGATTCACAGGATTTGATTTCGATTCAAAAGGTTACTTTGGGCAAGTATTATTGTTGGTTCTTTATTGTCTTAAAGATTTTAATTTAATCAAATCAGTCTACAGAGTATATCTTTGATTATAATGTTTATTTTCAATAAATGTTCAAATTATGTTTGGTTGAAGAGTATAACTTCATATACAGCATTTGCTAAGCTCATCCTCATACTCGGGGCACTTCACATAAGCAATGAGAAGGCAAATATGTTGCTGAAGCCTGATATGACTGTCATCACTAGAGCAGAAGGGACTGCTTCTCTACTGCGTGTGCTTTTAGCTGGCATAATTAGCATTCCGTATCGGCTATGATCCTTCCTTAGGGTTCACTCAAATTTCTTTAAAGGCCATGGAGAGAGTGTTGAGAAAAGAGAAACAAGGGATGTTGATAAAGGTGAATCAAGTACTGAATGAATCCAGTCCAGTAGCTTCTGTGTCCATTGATACAAAATGGCAACAAGTTTTAGATTAATACTAGCAGATATTTCAGGCTCCTCAAGGCCTCCCTCCTAGAAGAGGTATGGAGCATGCTATAACATAAAAAGAGGGGACATATCTAGTAAGTGTAAGGCCTTATAGATACCCTGATCCAAAAAAAATAAAATAGAAAGATTAGTAGTTGAGATGTTACAAGCAAAGATCATTCAACCGTCCAATAGTCCTTTTTCGAGCCCGGTGATACTCGTCAAAATGAAGGATGGTTTGTGGCGTTTTTGCATTGATTATTGGGCATTGAACAAGGTGACAGTTCCGCACAAATACCCTATACCTGTAATTGACGACCTGTTAGATGAGTTGTTTGGGGGTCCATATATTTTCCAAGCTAGATTTTGAAAGCCGGCTACCATACATCAAATAAGAATGAAATCTGAAGATGTAGGAAAAATTAGCGTTTCGAACCCATGATGGTCATTTTGAATTCTTAGTAATGTCGTTCGGTGTTACAAACGCACCACCTACCTTTCAAGCTATGATGAATCCTCGACCCTTCCTTATACGATTTGTGTTGGTATTTTCGATGATATTTTGATCTATAGTAAGACTGAGGAGGAACACATTCGACATTTGTCTTTGGTATTACAAACACTAGGGACCAATCAGTTATTTGTTAATTTGGGAAATGTGATTTTGGGGTAAAAGAAGTGGCCTATTTGGGGCATGTTATTTCGAGGAAGGGAGTAGCAATGGACAGAGAGAAGGTGGAGGCAGTGTTGAACTGACCAATACCCATAAATTTAAAACAATTGATGAGAGGGTTTTTAGGATTGACCGGATATTATCGGAAGTTTTTTTGGCAATATGCTTTGATTGCAAAACCCTTGACAGATCAGCTCAAGAAGCTCCTGTATTGGCACTGCTTCAAGAGTCTTGCTTCATCATTGAAACTGATGCCACTACTGCAGGCATAGGAGCAGTCTTGCTTCAAGAGTCTCATCCCATAGCTTATTTTAGTAAGGTCTTGGCAACAAGGGCAAGTGGGAAACTGATACACGAGAAGGAATTAATGGCAATTGTTTTTACGATACTAAAATGGAGACATTATTTGTTTGGTCAAAAGTTTTTGGTGGGAACTAACCAAAATAGTTTACGTGTTTTGCTTGAGCAAAGGATAATTGGGGCAGAGTATCACAAGTGTATTACCAAAATTATGGGCTACGACTTTAAAATATCTTAAAATCCCAGACATCAAATAGAGTGGCAGATGCATTGTATTACCTAAGGTTGTGATTTTGATCTTTCATTTCTTTAATGTATGTTTATTTGAGATTTTGTTATTTGTTTGACTTAGACATGTTATTTTCCCCTAAATACAGGAGTACGTTTTTTCAGTTTATCAACAACAATCTGTGTAGTTGGAGCTCTTTTGGATGAACCTCAAGTCCCAACACTCAACATTTGAGTAAAAAAATGGGAAAAAAAGGTAGCCGACATCGTTGATTTTTCTACAACTTCAGCATTTGTTCCAAGTCATTTTTGTGAGGATGAATGGGAGAGCCTTAAAAAAAGATTATGATATCAATGATACCCAAGTCTATCATTGTGAACATTATCATCCTCATTCCTCAAGAAGATGGGTGTTTCTCCTTTTTGTAAGGGTGGTAAGTTTTTATCAATTAAAATGATTGTGTATTCAACAATTTAATTTAGACTTAATTGAAGGGATCGTGCTGTAAATCTGTATTGTTTTTTTTTGGGAAAATTACTTTAAAAACTCCTAACTATTCGCGGTTTAAATATAAAACTCCCAACTATCGTTTATTATTCAAAACTCCCAACTTTAGAACCATTTTAAATTTAAAGCACCGATGCCATTTTACAACCTGTTTAACCGGTTACCATGTTGTTAAAATGAGAGGATACTTGAACGGTCGTGTAAGGTCAAAAGGGTGAAGTGATTAATAAATACAGTTTGGTCTCACTACCTGTCAACTAAAACCAATTTAATTCATTTTGGACTTTAAATATAAAATGGACCTAAAGTTGGGAGTTAATAATAATCAATTGTTGGGAGTTTTATATTTAAACCGCGAATAGTTGGGAGTTTTTAATGAAATTTTCCCTTCTTTTTTTTGTTTGATTTGTGCATTGGGTTTTATTTGTTGCTGTGAATCGAGATTGAATCCATTCAAAGACTTTTATAAGAGAATTACTTTTTAGTGTGATTTTTGGTTCTTTGTTTGCCTATGGTTAGTAAGTGTATTAATTACTTAGTCTAATGTCTGATTCTCATGCTTTGATATACATATGATCATTATGTTTGGATGTATGGCTTGATTATGAGGACTTTGGATTAGTTTCTCTGTTGGTTTTTCTCAAGGTGCCTTTATGTCTGTGTTGTGAGTTGGTTTGGTTATTGAATGATTGGAAAAATGTTGTTCTTCAATGAGTGAATGGTGTAGGAAGTATAGAATGGTAGAAGAAGACTCAAAAGTGTGTTGGCTAGGTGAGAGTAAAAGAAAGTCTTGATTGAGCTTGAGTGACCTTTTCCTTCAAATTCTAGGGAGCCAAAAGTCAGAATTTCCTTTTCAATGCCATTTTCTTGGTGGCTTTGAAGGTAGCTAAACATAACGGAAGTCCTTTCTGGAATTTTCTCTTTTCTTAGCCTTTTTTCATCATTTATAATCCTTTTACATTATCCTTCTAAATGGTGCCTTGTGGTATATTCTTCTATATTTCAAACTCTCAAACCCTCAACTTATTGACTTTGTTTGAATGATCGGTTTCTTCATTTTAGCACTGATTTCTTATACACTTTGAACCAAAATTACAACATGTGATCTTTGTTGGCTTATTTTTTGTAAGAAGGTGCAAAATGAAGCCCACATCAAGAAGCATCTAGAGTACTTTGATCTGAATAAAATCAAAATGGTAATTTTTCTATGATTTTTTAGTATTCATTTATTTGAATTGTTGCATTATTGTGTAAATGTACCCGTATTTGTCTTGTTTTTGTTTGGATTTATTTTAATGTTGTAATTCACTATTCTTTGCTGCTTATTGACTTTGTTTGAATAATCAGCTCTTCATTTTAGCACTGATTTTTCTACACTTTGATTTGTTGCATTATTTCGAAAATGTAGTTGCTTTGTGATTGTTTTTGAATTGGGTTTTGTTCAAAGTTTATTTTGTTGTGTTGAACAAAAGATGAGATTTTTTATTTTTGGGTTTTGTTGCAATGCTTCTTAAAGTCTGTCAATTTGGGAAAACTAAGATACACTTCCTCCAATTCACTATAACTATCACATTTACCTTATTTGGCAAATTCATATAAATTGTAACATTTCCTTTTTTGACATTTTTTTACTAAAGTACCCTATGTTCACACAAGCAATGACCAAAATACCCCCATTTTTACTACTTATAATACCCCAACTACCATCTTTACAATTAATTTAATCAATTAAAGTACCCCCAACGACTACCTTTTTATGTGGATCTCATACAAATCTAAAAAACTGTGCCCATGCAAATGTGACAATAAGAAAGAGTTGGAGGGAGTTTTCTTTTTTTTTTTTTTTTTTTTTGGGGGGGATTGGGATTTTGGAGCGGGTAGATTTAGGATCATTGGGTCTTGTTGTTTTTCAAAGTTGAATTATTACGATTCATTTCTTCTAGATTGTGTTTTCATGCCAAAATCTGCACTTTTGTGATGTTCATTATTGTTGTGTTATCTAGCTGTTGCTCCTGATCATACAGCAACACACAGCTCATGTAGCAGAACCTTGTGCTTTGTCGTGTGTTATGACCCGAATAATTCACTAAAACCGTAAAATTGGAATTGAAAGATTAAAGTACAAAAAGGGAGATTATACTATAAAATTGATGATTAAAGGAAGAATTACAAAAGATTTATCAAGCAATTTGAGAAGCTTGAGGTCTCTTAAAATGAGTATAAACTTACCACACAATTTGTTTACTACTTTCTTGATGATTATGAGTCTCTAATTCCCCTTATTTATTATAAACTAATAGCTTTTTCGCCAAGTCTTCCCTAATATGAAAATTACTATTTTTCCCTTTCGTAAACCATTATCCGCAAATACTAAGTCATAACAATACCGACCACCTGAAATTCCACCTTGCCCTCAAGGTGGATAAAAATTAGCTTTGCCTTCCACAATCAGCAAGAAAAATTCAAAAGATAGTTGAGAGAAAACGTTTTGTGATGAGTCGGTTTGCATGAGTTATAGGAATTTCCAGTCTGATAAATAATTTTTGGCTTCACAAAAAATGGTAAGGCAAATTGAGAATTAAAGGGGTCAAGATTGAAAATTGAAAGGGAGATATTCTGAAATGGGCAATGGAACATTGGTTCTACCATCAAAATCCAATACACCTTTGCTTCCTTGATGATGTTAGAGCTGATGATATTACTCCCATGTGCAAAACTGAAAGTGATATTTGTTTCCTTCCTCAGCTGAAATGATAATTCCTTCTCCTGCTCCCCCTCTCTCTCATTAAAACTCAAAAATTTTAATAATATAAAGCTTCCTTCAAGAACATCAAATGCTGCCATCACCGCCGCCTCCGCTATCGGTTTTTCTGCCCCCATCGTCGCCGGTCAACCCCAATCTCCGATGACTAGTTCGACCAGCCAGCCGGCGTTTGGCCCTTCTCTTTCCTTAAAACTAAAAAACTTTAAAACCCTAACTCAAAAATCATCTCAGTCTCCATTCACTAGTGGAAAAATCTCTAAGGGCTGCGGGCTTTTTATGGGTATGGGCTGCAGTTTTGTCTCGCAGCCCTTGGAGTAGCAGCAAATAAGGTCAAGTTATGGGCTGCGGACATAATGCCCGCAGCCCTTAACCCATTTTCAAAAAAAAATTTTTTTTTTTTAATTTTCGTTTTAAATCTTTTTGCATTTCATTGAAGATCCAAAATAAATCTAAAAATTAAAGAAACCCAAAATGAATAAAGAACAACAGATATTACTAGATCTAAAAATGAATTCCAGATATTATAAGAAATAAGTTGATATTACAATCACATCTAAAATTAAGAAATCTAAAAACGAAAAAAACTTACAAAAAACGAAATAAATCTAACAATTTTCGTTTACAACCCAGAAAATCGAAAAAAATTAAAAAAAAAACGAAAAAAATTAAAAAAAAAAAAAGAAAAAAATTACAAAAAAACGAAAAACTTGTATGAACGATGAAGGATCTTCGTATGAACTTGTAGATCAACCCAGATTCTTGTATAAACGAACTTGTAGATCTTCGTATGAACTTGTATAAACGAAAAACTTGTAGATCAACCCAGATTTTGAGGATCTTCGTATGTAGATCAACCCAGAAAAATTAGGATCTTCGTATGTAGATCAACCCAGAAAACTTGTATAATTAGAACGAAAACGAAAAATTATGGTTTGAGGAAGAGGCGGTTTTTAGGGTTTTCTGAATTTAAGAGACATGAAGGATTTTCTGAATTTAAGAAAAGGATTAAAGAAGAAGGAGTAAGAAGGATTAAACAAGAAGGAGAGAAGGATTAAAGAAGAAGGAGTAAGAAGGATTAAAGAAGAAGAAATAAGAAGGATTAAAGAAGAAGGAGTAAGTATTTTTAATGTAAAAAAAAAAAGGAGTAAGGGAGTGCACGGCTGTTTTTTAGGTTAGCTAGGGTTTATAGGGTTTATAAGGGATTTGGGCTGGGCTCAATTTAAGCTTAAGGGCTGCGGTCCATCTAAAAACCGAAGCCCTTTTCATTTTTTTTTTTGGGTTTAATTTTATTTATTGAAGAGCATTAGGGGCTGCGGACACCTTAAAAAACCGCAGCCCTTTTCATATTATTTTTTTTTTGGGTTTAATTGTGTATATTGAAGAGCATTAGGGGTTGCGGACAGTTAAAAAACCGCAGCCCTTTACCTAATTTTTTTTGGCTACAGTTTGGGGCTGCGGGCAATAGAAAAAACCGCAGCCCTTGTTAATTTTTTTTTTTAACACATTTTTTTTACTCATATGGGCTGCGTGTACCTAAAAACCGCAGCCAATAAGTAGCAGCCAATAGCTTTTTTTCCACTAGTGATTCTTACGTGTCGCCTGAAGATCTGCCTGAAAATGGACAAATAATTCCGGTGACACTGCTCCTCCTCCTCTCTACTTTTCTCGGCACCGACACCACCATCTCGGACCTCCACTACTTCCGCTACACACATTACTCACATTCTCTCTCTCTCTCTCTCTCTCTCTCTCTCTCTCTCTCTCTCTCTCTCTCTCTCTCTCTCTCTCTCTCCTAGAATACCACACTCACTCCCATCGCCCTTTCCACCCACTCCAGCCTTAATGGAATCCGACCCACTATTCTTTTTCTTTCTCACTTTTTCCTTTTTATTGTTCTTCATTGATCCCTTTTTGCTTGTGTACAGTGGCTTCATCCCTCCACTTCTCGTTCTACACTTCATCTTTTATATCTTTCTTATTCTATTGTTGATTTTCTCCCCAAACCTTGCGAGTTGAACCTCACATTTTTCACCCATATCTGATGTTTGAAATGATATTTGAGCCTCTATTAGTTGAGTTTCATCTTTTTCTTGGTCTCATCTTTGTCTGTCAGCTCTTGAACATTTACATTCTCCTGATCTTCTTAATTTTCTGCTTCTGTTATTTTATGGTAAACAAGTACCATTAATTCATCCTTCATCCCTTAATTGAAGATGAACATTGAATGCTCCTTGTGGCTACACTCTTGATCGAAAAGTTATGTTTCCTCCATTTATTCATCACAAAACTCACAAATTCTTTTTCCCCATTTTTCATAAATCTCAATCAACGAGGTTGGTTTGAATGAGTGAATGACATTATCTTGGACAATCTTTGTGCACATCTCTAATGGTGAAATTTTAGTACCAAAACCCTCAAAGAATGTATCAAGATCAGTTTCTTAAACATTTTCAGACTTATGACATCTCCAGCGAGATTCCGGTCACCGGAATCGAACCGCTCTGATACCATGTTTATTATGACCCGATTTATTAACTAAAATAGTAAAATTGGAATTGAAAGATTAAAGGACTAAAAGGGACATTATTCTATACAATTGATGATTAAGGGAAGATTACAAAAGATATATCAAGCAATTCCAGAAGCTTGAGGAATCTAAAATGATTATAAACTCAAACACAATTTGCCTATTAGTTTCTTAATGATTATGGATCTCTAATTCCCCTTATTTATAATAAACTAATAGCTTTTTCCCGAAGTCTTTCCTAATATGAAAATTACTATTTTGCTCTTTCGTAAACTATTATTCCCAAATACCAAGTCATAGCATCGTGCCTCGCTGCGCCTCATTGAAAACCCCCCAATGCAGCCCAGTTCCTTAATTAGCAAGACCACATCAACACACTCATTTTCTTCCAAGAGTATCAATTCTCTTACGGGTCAAATATTATTCTTTTCTTCGACGTGTAAATTTGATATCACCAAAACAACAAATTGACCCACTTTTTATCATACTCTAATTGTTTCTTTCTATGAAATTAGGGTTTTTACTGGTTTCATTTTGAATTTTTGGGAATAATTTGGGCATATGTTGGGGTTTATTTTATTTCATTGTCATTTGATTATAATTTGTTTTAATTGATCTAAGGATATCATCATCATCATCATCCTACCCAGTATATCCCGCTCATAGCAATCTATGAGCAGGGTCTAGGGAGGGAAGGACGGCGGCAACTCATTCCCGTGAAGGAGAGCACAGCCAAAAGGAGTCCCCCAGCTCCAAGATGATAAAGATAGAGATACCCACCTGCCACGTGAAAAAAAAAAACTTAAAACAAACTAAAAAACAAAAACACATAGTAAACTAGGGCAAACATGAAAGCATGACGCCGCTAACGACTCTAAGAAGAAAAGCCAAAGTCTAAAACCTGGATAAGACGCCTCCAACTACTCCTATCCCTAGTCAGATCCTCAGAGAGGTTTAACTCACGTAGGTCTACCTTTATTTGCTCCTCCCAAGTTTTCTTGGGTCTTCCTCGGCTCCTCTTACCCTCTACCATAAAGCTTTCGACTCTCCTCACAGGGGCATCGAAAGTCTTTCTCTTCAATTGATTTAAGGCTATAATTATAGAAATTTGTTTGACTTGATTGTAATTTTTGGGGTCTTAAGTTTATTTTTACGGTTTTGGGGAAACTCGTAATGTATAGGTTTTCCAATTATCTCTTTTTGTGGTACTCATGGATACAATCATCTTTAATAATCATTGCTATGTCTTCCTTCACAAAGAAAATGAGCAGTAACACATCGATTCCTTCTTCAACTTCATGAGTATTTCTCAAGGTAAGGTTCAAATTTCTTTGACTTGATATCTTATTTTGATTTTTGCTGATGTTAATGATTGAATTGAACAGTGCGTTGTTTCACGCTTCGTTGAATTTACCTTGAATTGTTGTGTTACTTACAGCCCTTTTTTTGTTGAAAGAAAGAATACTAATTGGAGAAGCTATAACTTGATCAATGTTAAATCCAGTATTAAAAGCTTTAAATTGGTTGCTACACTAAACCTACTACATTAAGGAAAATAATAACATTCATTCTCTAATCAGTCTACTTGCAATTTTCTGAACATATGACGACTCGATGGCATCAATTCGTTGCCTTTTCTAACTTTGTTTTGTGCTACTTGTACTGACTTGTCCTTAGATCCTCTAACCTCCCAGAAAACGTGACGAGTTGTTGTCCACTTGCTCGAAATTGAAACGGATTTCATCCCTTCTTTTTGTTCGACTACTTGTACACTGATGAAGTTCATGATGAAATCTGCTTGTTACTGACCCTGCAACAGGTTGTCACCTACCTTGCCTCGACTCGACTCACTTGGTGTTGCTTGCGTATTTCAGCCTCTTCTGCACCCAATAGCTTGTTACCCAATATATGCATTGTTTTCATTCTCTTTGCATGTGCACCATGGGCTTGATTTATCTATATAGAGAATATGTTTTCTCCATGAAACTACTCAATAGTAATGGGTATTTCTTCGGAGTATTTTCTTTTTCAATGAACAATTATGTGTAGCTCATGATTCCTGTAAAAAGAACATCTCCTCATCATATCTTACAAACACTACAACAAAATAATGTGTTTTTAGACGCTTTTTTATAGACGCAATGAAAAGTGTTAAAAAAATTATAGAGCTTTTAGACGTTTTGTTTTCGACGCTTATAACAGTGGAGAATATATAGTGATAAGCGTCTATAAGCCCAATTTAAAATTTAAACATTAGTGAAAAGCAGGATAGCAGAAAACAAATACAAAACCGCTCCACATTCTAAGGCACGATTCAGTTCTTCCATTCTACCAATGTAATTATCCTGAGGTCAGTTCATCCATTCTACCGCTGAAATTCATCCTTCTCGACCCAAGATTTGCGGCCAACAACAATTACACTTATCCTTCTCGTCTCAATTCTACGGAAAATCAATCTCCCTCAAATTGTTGTCTTCTACAATTCACATAAGGTATGGTTTCTTTAATTAGGTTAAACAAATGGTTATGGTTTCTTTAATTAGGTTAAACGAATGGATAGTTTAGGTTAATTGAATAGCTTAAATAATGAAATTCTATCATATTGATTTCTTAATTCTATCTTATCTGATGAACTAACTGTAGTTTAGAATTGATTAGCCATTGATGTTTAATACTTTCAAGAACAATGATTGTTTTTTCAACACGTTCTTTAATAATACTTTGTTACTTCTTTAATTCGTGATTATCATTCAATTTTTCCATTGGGGTTGTTTTTCTTTGAGATTGATTTTGTAATTTTAGTTATGTTTATTGGTGTTGCTCTCGACAGAAGTCCATTACTATCTTCATATTGACAATTTATTTTTTTGTTTCCCTTTTCGTCAGTCCACTACTACATGTATCATCTACTGATGTTCATTCATTTCGTTTTGCTTAATGTTGGTGTCTCAACTGTACAATATTTAGCAGTTATGGCAATTTTTTGTTCAAGTTTTGGACAAAAAGAACAACTCACAGATTCTAAACAAAATGGATATCATAAAGTCACAATGAAGCTGTTTGAAAAAAGTAGGAAATAAAACATTATCTAGGAGTACAATTCAAGTTCAGATTCACAAATCTTTGTAAACTTCAATAATAGGAATAGGAAAGCAGGGCAAATTAAGAGGAAAGATACACTTAGTTCATGTAGTCGATCCTAATCTTTTGAGTTACAGGCTTTAGCTTGTTGTTGATTGTTTCAAATTTTGTATCTTTAAGAAGAAAGATAGAAAACTAATGATGCCTCAAAAGTTTAACTTTGACCAGCTTATTTATAAAACTAGTACACCTTGATAAATTACACACAAACTGCAGACATTATCTTTAACTTACCTTAAGAACCTGCTGGAGTTTTTAGTTTTGACCTTTATCTTAACATGATGATTATTCTCAACAATCTTGTATTTAGTATAAGTGGTTTAGCGGATAGGTAGAGACGCACAGTCCTACATTATCTTTATTATTTGATTGACTAATTAAGATCAAATTAGTACACAAAGGCCCAAGTAATCCAGATAAACAAATTAGTTTTTAAAATAGTTGATGCATCATTTAATTCGGAGGGATATACAACGTCGCAAGTGTTCATAACATGGGATTCTTGGGCTTGATATTGTCGCGCCCCAGTTCCGCTGCTATTTCTAACTATCTTTATGGGGTTGAAGAGCCTACAGGTGTTTCACACTCAATTGCTTTATCTATGTTAAACTAAAATCAAGTTAGACTAAAATCAAATTATATTGGATAAGTTTTATAAAACTAAGTATTATCAAACAAAAAAAGCGATCTATGGCTTGTGTGCTAATTTTTTGGAGTGTTGTTTAGATGTGGCGATCATTAATAGCCAAGGTTGAAGATGGAGGACTGGATATGTAATTCAAAAATATGTGTTTTTGAGCCACCATGAACCCTAGTTGGGTCAGGTATTTATATTCTCTTAGCCTTTTTCATGTAGAGATCATATGGAAAATTTGATTGTATTCCCTATACTTGCATTAATCTGTTTTCGAACAAGCAGCACGATTGTTCAACACGATCATTGTTCTTCTAAAAGCGGGTAATTCTCTTAAACTGATCTACAAAATCAGTTTATTTGTTTTCTTTCATCATCTAGTTGTCTTTTCTGTGAACTATAAACTTATAAAATGGGCTTTTAAGTTTTAATTTGTTATTCATTTTGCTCATTGTTTGACACTAAATTTATGAAATTTGTGCTATGAATGATAAACTTGAATTTATGAAGACAGGTAATCAGAAATGAATTTGTTATTAATATATATGTGGATATTATTTCCTTTTATGTAATCAATTTTTTTTTATTATGTTTTATTGGTTCGATTTAGAATGTTATTGTTTTAGGGTTCAAGATTAGGATACTGTAATTTCAATACAAGTTTATTGAATTTGGGTTTTTTGTGCATTTAGTTCGGAGATAAAATTTCTTTTAGTTTGGTTGAAACATTTGGTTTTATTTAGTTGTTTGGACAATACAATAATAGACTAGAAAGCTTAGTCAAACAAGAAGCACTAAATTAATGTTTCTAGCAGGTTGATACAACATTAATCTGTTTTCGAACAAGCTGCTCATATTAGCGAGTTTAAAATTACCTGATCAAATCAATTAATAAAATTAGTTGGTCAAAATAGCCACTGTAATCAGCTACTAGCTATCCGTTGTTTGTCAAACACCCCCTTAATTTAACATTTCTCG
Organism: Amaranthus palmeri; assembly: GCA_019776075.1. NCBI lineage: Eukaryota > Viridiplantae > Streptophyta > Magnoliopsida > Caryophyllales > Amaranthaceae > Amaranthus > Amaranthus palmeri. The sequence goes on from JAAKBH010001174.1 coordinate 24,173, forward strand.
TTTCTGTATCGAATTTAGTTTTGTTTCATGTAACATTGAGCAAGATAGTTAGCTGCCTGGTGATGGAAATTGGAAAAGGTTATGTACTTAAGGAGTTAAACTACTTTACTTGCACAACTACACAATTTGGTATTAATGCTGCAAATACGTGGTTGGGGAAGGTTTAGAAATGTGCAGTCGATTGCCACTATTCCGAAAGGTTTTTTTGTTCGTCTTTCCCAAATAAAACTATTTTTATTTGATTGTTCTATGTTTGATTGCTTTGGCTTATGTTAAACATTGTTTATTGTTTCTACAATTGCCCATTAACCTTTGTTAATTAATTTACGGTTTATTGCTGTTACATTTTCAAATTGATTTAGGGTTATGTTAAACATTGTTTGATTGCTTTGGCTTATGTTAAACATTGTTTGTTTGTCTTCTCGAAGAGTAATAAGATGGATGCTTTTGTTTATGGTTTTTTATTACGATTTGTGGAATTAGACTTGCTTGTTTGTAGGTGTTATCAGTTTCCTATGTGTTTTCTGACAAATTTGCTTTAGGCTTAGTTCAATACTTCAGGGTACATACTTTAGGCTTAGTTCAATGCTTTAGCCACACTGCAACAAAGTTCATATCTAAAATTACTCAGAGAGAAATACTTGTTAGAGCAACTGTTCGATTTCATTTGTTCAAAAATGGAACTTGCTCATGTGGAGATTTTTGGTGATTTGTTCTTTTGGGGAATGCTGTTTTGAGGTATTTGTACTTCATGACAGTGTGGACTGCTCTTTGTTCCTTACATCCATAGTTAAAAATGCGGTTTGTGGTGAGCAAATGAGTTGACATCTTTTTGATTTGGTGTAACATTTTATCATTGCAAACTTTGGGTTAAAATTTTTTAGGTTGTTGAAGCTGCTTTGGTTTCAAGAATACAGCGCTTGGAGCGAAGAATGATGGAACTAGAACCTCGTGTGAGTATTGCGACATAGTGAGTATAGCTTTTGTCATAAATCCATTCAATTTATTATAATAAGGCTTGCAATACTGATCTTTGATGCAAAGTTTGTCTTCTAATTGAGTTTCTCCGTTTGTTTTGTTTTCACACTGAACTCTTGTGAGTATGATGCCAATTAGTTCGTAAATTTCTGATATGTTTAAGATTTAGCAACCTTTTTTATGTTCTTGTTTTCACAAATTATTTGCAATGACAAAAGAAATCTTTGATGCACCCCAGGTTCAATCATTACTTGAAGTTCTCCCTAACTGATTGACGGGTGATATATTGGAACAACTTCGCACTAGCAAGCAAACATTGGTATGCCTTGTCATTATCTTGACAAACAATCGTAATTTATGGGTCTGATTGTATAAGTTAAGCGACCTGAATCCCATTCTTTTTTGTCCAGGTCGAATTGGGATCTCGAGCTGGGGATCTAAGGCAGATGCTGCTTGATCTTTTGGAAGATACACAGGAAATACGCGGGATCATGGGAAGAAATTGTACAGTGAACAGAAATAACAACTTTGTAGAATGATCTGCCCCTTTGGACAAAGAAATTGCAGAGGGTGAGTTAGAGAAGATTATATGCGATTACAGCATGGATCTTTAAGTGTGTTTCTAAAACATTGTGTTTAATGCAGAAGAGGGAGAAATTGAAATGCTTTTGGAAAATTATCTTCAGAGGTATATGAACAAATCACTTGTTTTTCGTTTTTGCTTCTGCTTAACATGGTAGGGTAGTTTCATCAAGAATGCTTATGGTCTATGCTTCCAAAACTCATTTGCTTTGTATGGCTACATGAATCAAATCTATTCAACGGGAAAATCATCGTTAACAAAGACTATATATTGTTTTGCCTTATCCAGTACTAATTTACAACAAAAAAAGATAATTGTAGTGAGCATTCTTGGTGTGAAATTGATTTGCAGGCAATGTATTTACGTTGATGCTGGTATGTGGTTTTTATTTATTAGTTTAGTTGATACTTGTATTATATTGTGGATTTAGAAGATAAACGATTTATTTAGTTATATTTAATTTAGTTGGAATAGTTTATTTTTGATATTGGGAAAAGTTTCCACCTTTTGAGGTTTGATGCATTTGTCGTATGCTTTGATTGTTGGAATTTATTGATGGTTGGGTTTGGATTTGCTATTTTATTGTTTGCAGGTGATATTGAAATTTTTGGAATGTTTATTTTACAAATGAAACTCTGCTTAAATTTCTACAGAATTTTCACGATTTTTCTAAAAGAAAATCAAATTTTAATGATAAGGGGTTAAGTGTGTTAATGATCATCACTATTAACTTGTTTCTTTTTGTTTTATAACTAAAGTAATCATCAACCCTTTTTTTTTTTGCAGGTTTTAACTTTTCACATTGTAGACTTAGCTTGAAATGAAGAAGCAAACTTGTGGATTACTTTCTTAGATTACTATTGAGCTTTTTATGTTGTCAATTGTCAAGAAAACTTCAATACAAACTATGTTGGATACCCTTTTAGATTTGTTGTATCGATAATATAGATATTTTGATATTTGAGCATATATATTGTCCATGATAATTTGCACCGTACCATATATATACATATGAAAATTAATTATTGTGGGTTGTTTTTTATTTGAAGTATATATTTTTTTGTTGATGAGTAAAAAATTATATACCATGAGCTTGATGTGAAAAATTATACATTGCCTTTTAATGGAAAAGTACCCAAGCAAATTCACTAATAAACAACTAGGTAAAAGGCTTTTAGACACTTTTGGATGTCACAAATCTAAATTTTTATGATTAGATTTTGTGTTTTTGACCCTTTAATATGTCTAAAACACAAATATTTTAGACGCTTTAAAGTGTCTAAAAAACACAAAATATTTTAGACGCATTAAATTGTCCAAAATTCAACTATTTTAGACGCTCTAAAATGTCTAAATTCACTTTTTAGACGCTTTTCTCCGTCACAAATGAGTTGATAACATATGAAAAAGTAAGGTGACAAAAGTCTTGTAACGGAAAAAAGCGTCTAAAAGTTACCAATTTTGGACACCAAAAAGCGTCTAAAAAAAGTGTCTAAAAGTTTTGTGACACTTGATTTTTAGACGCTTGGAAAAGCGTCTAAAAAATTATTTTAGACGCAAAAAAGCGTCTAAAAACTCCGTCCTTAGCGTCTAAAACCCATATGTTTTTTTGTAGTGAAATGTGGTTTTTTAATAGATGATTGTCCTTTACCCTTGCTGCTAAATATGCTAATTTCAACAATATATCCTAAACATACGGCTATAGGTCTATACTAAATTTTTAATGTTCTCAACACTTGTTCGAGGATTGATGAAAATTATCCCTTTCATTTTTCCAGGTGCATGATGAGTTAGTATTAGAAGTTGAACCTGTATATTTGAAGGAGACTGGGTGTTGTTTAAGAGGTGCATGGAGAGTGCAATTTCTCTTCTAGGTTTGTTCTAAACGTTTGCGTGATACAATGTCGACTATGCTTGTAGGCTTGTTGCAGCTCACAAATACAAATAGTGTTTCAGATAGCAAATTGTTCACCTTGCTAACTACTTGCAATGTTTGTTTTTTAATGTATACAATGCACTAATTTAATCTTTAATATATCTAATTATATATAAAATAAAAATATTGAAATTTAATATTAATAATTTTTGCCATAGATGAATCAAACAAGATATTACATGAGTATGTTTTAACTTATAGATTAAAAATTAATCACAAATTAAGAGTGATGAATAAATAATGTGATTTTGTCGAATGTTGCAACTAATGTGGAACGGAGAAAGTATGTTTTACCTATTTACGATTTCCAATCAAAATAAAGAATATAAAAAACATAATCATTAATTGTTCAATAGTAAAATAATGACTGCAGTACAAAACTTAAAAGAATTGGTTTGCTTGATTGCTTCACGCAATAAGATTTCACATCTCATGACATTCTCTTACATAGTAGCTTAGTTACCCTCATGTGATAAACCCCTCACTTAGAATTGGCTTTAAACTTTATTCTAATTAGCAAATTTTCTTTAAATCTTCCATATTGCTTCTTCCCATAACAAAATTAGTTCCTTTGATAATTTTTTCTACTATTTCCCATTTTTTAGAATAATTAGTTAGTTTACTTCAATGTTCTTTGGATACAACTCACACACATGAAAAAACAAGGAAGAACATTAATTCTTCTACTCACCTAAAGGTTAGAAATATAACATTTAAAAGCAATATGTACTATTTTATTTTAGTTTACAATAAATATATGAATTATAAATTAATTTTTAAATATGTTTTGTTTGATTTGCAATAAAAACATATTTAAAATATATAAATTTGATGAAAACGAAATAAATAATGTGGTGAAAGTTGATGAAAAAAGAAATAAAATACCACTAATTAAATGTTTTATTCAGATTTTCATATTAGCTGAAATGGTATTTTAATTTTATATACGTCTAATTTAGTAGTATTGGTGTATGGTTTCTAGAAAACCGATGTTGAAACACTAGTGGAAAAAAAGTATTGGCTGCGCGTTATTGGCTGCGGTTTTAGGTCATACACAGCCAATGTGATCAATTAAAATTGTGTAAAAAAAAATTCAACATGGGCTGCGGTTTTAAGCCATGTCCGCAGCCAATATGAGAAAAAAAAAATTAAAGGCTGTGGTTTTTATTGTGCCCGCAGCCAATATTCATTAAAAAAAAAAATTTAAGCCCAATAGCCCATAAAAAAAACCCTAAAGTGCTTTCTAAAACCTAATCCCTCTTTTCTAAAACTTAATATCCCGCCGTTTCACTGATTACCCTTCCTCTCTCATTACCCTATCACTCAATCTTTCTAAACATGTTGCGCCGTTTCACTCCCATATCTCCCTTTCTCTCTTCTTCTTCATCAATTCTGCCCCCAATTTCGAAGATTTTTCGTTTCTTCATCAATCTTTGAAAAAATTCATTCACCATATCTCCCTTTCTAAACCTAAAAACCTAAAAATAAGAAGATTTTCCGTGCTCTTCTTCTTCTTTAATGGTGAATGAATTGAAATGTCGATAGTGCTCTTCTTCTTCCACTCCTTCAATGTCGAAGATTTTTTGTTTTATCTTATTCCAAGTAAGTCAATTTCTCAATTAATTTTTTGTATTTCGTTTTTAATTTCTTCAATCAATTTCTTCAATTAATTTTCGTTTTAATTTTCTTCCCTCAACAAATTTCGAATACTCTTGCACAAGAAGAAGAAGACGAAATTCGAACTGAAGAAGAAGGCTTTCTGTTGATAGATCTGATTACTGGTGTATTCGTATTTGTAGATCTGTATTTGTAGATCTATATATCTTCGTTTTTATTGTATATAGTAGATTTAATCTTTGTATTTTTGTATATAGTAGATTTATGGGTTATTGTATATAGTAGATTTCTGGGTTTCTTTTTTTTTTTGGAAATTTTCTGGGTTTCATATTTAATATTTGTATCTTCGTTTTTGCATATCATTGTATGTTCATTTTTGCATATCATTAATTTAATATTTTCTGGGTATCTTTGCGTCTTCGTTTCTTAATTTAATATCATTAAGGGTTAGATGAAACGAAATTTAAAAAAAAAAAAAATTTAAGCCTCTCAAAGGCTGACCGCAGCAAATGTGTTTTTTTAAATTTAAAAAATGACTATAGGCTGTGATTTTTAGGACTGCAGCCAATAACTTTTTCTCATTTGCTGCTACTCCAAGGGCTGCGAGACAAAACCACAGCCAATACCCCAAAAAAACCGCAGCAATTGGCGATTTTTCCACTAGTGAAACAAAATTATACGACTTCATGCATAGTTATTTGTTTGGCCTGTTTCAGTATTTGTGCTTGATGGTTTATCCCCTCCAGGGTTTTTTCATATTGGGGGCCCAAAAATCTAGTTTAAAATAATAAACTTTCCAATTTAAAAAGAAATGTTTATTTGTGCTTGATTAAAAATTATTTTTGAAAATTAAAGTTAATTAAATTTACATTAATATGAATCATCATCATCATCAACCCAATATCTCGCTCAAAAACAGCGTCATGGTGACGGATAATTCGTACCCGTACTCCCTTGAGAGGGAATACTTAAGGTTATCACTGTTATTTGGAGGTCAAAAACTACCTGCAGAAAAATTACAATAGCTAAAAACAAAGATTGAGATAGCATGAAAGACCCAAAGGGTAAAAAACAAAAGAGATAATATTAATAGGAAAATTATCAATGGTGCCCCTGTGTTTTGGCCATTTATCAATGGTCTACAGTCTTTTTTTCTTCCAATGGCACCCCTGACGTTTAGGGTAATTAACAATCGTGACCTTTTCAAGTTTTTTCCGTTAAAAATATGTTAAGTTTATGAAATTAACCTAACTAGGGTTAGTTTCTCTTCTTCTTCTTTACTCCTTCCATGGTTGCCTTCCATGGCTGCTCTTTCAAGAGGAAAATTCATTTTCAAGAGGAAAACTACTCCCATTAAACTATTAAAGACAATGACAGACAAAATTCCCCACAACTACCATGAAAACATCCCACTATAATGAGCTCAAAATGAGATCTTTTCTTTCCCAAAGCCTATTTTCATGAAAAACTGAAATGGGTTAATAATTTCATACTTCAATTTTCTTAATATAGAAATTAAATAAATACCCATTAATCTTTCCCAACTAAATGACAAAAATTTCAGATCCTTAATCATTCTTCACAACCAAACATTAATAATTGAGAAATCAGCCACAATTACACTATATTCATAACAAAAAAAATCAAGATTGAATAGGTAATTCTGGATTCTGAAACATTATGTAAAGTTTCAGGCACAGATTGAAGAAAAACAGGAGATGGGGATTGAATTGAAATGGGTTTTTGTAAGAGAGAAGAATCGGGAGGAGAGTGTGATATGTTCTTTATGATTATTTTTAAATTAAAGTTGAATTAGATTTAGAATTCATCTGTAGTATATTAGAAACTTGCTTTGAATTTGTGGGGAGAAGACTGTTTTGATTTTTAATGTTGGCGATGGTACTTCAGATGGATTAAAACGTTGTTCATGATAGTGTGCTTGTATCTACTAGGATTACAAAAGTTTAGCAGTTGCTGTAAGATATCTTTAATGGAGAGTGTGATATGTTCTTTATGATTATTTTTAAATTAAAGTTGAATTAGATTTAGAATTCATCTGTAGTATATTAGAATCTTGCTTTGAATTTGTGGGTTTGATTATTCGTACTTGATTTGATTATATGAATTATTTGCGATAGGATATTTGAGTTTATAATAATAGATCATGCTTGATATAGTATACCATTTCATCTCTGTTTCTTTTAACTTCAAACTATGTAGGGTTGCAAATGAACTTTCACCATCTATTGGCTTCATTGATGAAATTGATGCAGTCGGCACAAAGAGGTACTTGTCACTGCACTTTCCAATGCATTGAAATGAATTGATAATCTTTATGTTAATCTTTTGGCATTTCCTTTGTTTTTTAGATGCTATATGGCCAAACTATATCCTCTCTATTTCGATTTTGCATTATGTTTGCTATTCAATCAATTTGAGATTTTGTTCTGTATTTTTCTCTCAACATGGATTTTGTGGTTGCAGTTTCATTTTTGTACCTAAATTGAAAAAGAATCTAGCATATGAATATGTCTTTGTTTCCATGCTCTAGCCGACGTGGTTTTGGTGTCTCCTTCATTAGTTTAACTACCATTGGTTTTTAGTTTTAGGTTAATTGAATTATGGTTTGAATAAGGGTTTTCTGAAATTGATTTTTTTTTTAATGTGAATATGGTCATGATCTGCTGATTAGTATTTTGCAAGTGAATCCCTGCTCAGATTAAACATTGAAGCCCTTTGCTAGCGAAGATTAATTTAATGCTTGTGACAATGTTTCTTTTCTTGTTCTTGTGAAAATGTTTCCTTCTTGAAGCTGCACATGTGTCTTACTACTGAATTTAGGTTATTGCACATGAGCTTGGCTGCTTGCATTCATGTACAACACAAATTTCTAAACTATCAACCAAATTAATCACTCCATTATACATCATTCAATATTTTATAAGCATCTGCATTGTCAACTATTAACCAAACTAATCACTCCATTATACTTCATGTACAACACATAATTTTTTTAATTTGGACCAAAAAGTTATGGCCATGGAGCAATCAAATTACAGGAAAAAGAATTACCAGAGAAAGCAGAGATGCTGAAAAACTAAAAAGTGTGTTCATTGAAGAAGAAGAATGTTTATTTAATTAATTAAGAATTTATGATGAGATAATTATTTAAGGTAGTGCAGACAGGAATTTGGGAAATAAATAAAACTCGGATTAAGCAATTATATGAAGAATATTCTTAAATTTAAAGGGTAGGTTCAAGGTTCTTAAGGGTCATTTGAAGGTTATATTCTTAATGGACAATTTAGTAATTCATGTAAACAGCTGCACATATTTCTTAAGAAATCAGCTGCACATATAATTGCTGATTTCTTAAGACTATAACCTTAAGGGTCATTCATTTCATTTTTAGACGCCATTACTAAATTCTTAAGCATAATTGAGAACAGCTTCTTTTTGATTGATTATTGTTCCTATGTGACATTATTGTGTGTAATTGAAGCGAGGCTGTTTTTGTTATTTTCAGTTTTCTTTGATCTTGCGATTTGGGGTGTTTCGATTGTTCATCCATTTTGACTGGCTTTTAGTGTGTTTTTGAAATTTGAAGGTGTTTTGATTGTTCATCTGTTTTGCAGGTTTTTTAGAGTGTTTTTGATTTGTTATTGTAATTGTGGTCCCTTTTTGGGTTACACGTTTTGCACGTTTCTTAGCAGTTAATGAAATGCTTTAGTTTTAGTAATTAGATGTTTGGTTTCCCTTTTTGATTGGCTTTGATGATATACACAGGTTGTTGTTGATAACATGTTGCCGAGCCTGCGACTGCTGCTTAATGCTGTCGTTGCTGCCATTGTCAAAGCTGTTGCTAAACGATATGCTGCTGACAAGGCTAGCGCTAAACGGTGTGCTGCTCACGAGCTTGCTGCTACTGCTGATCTCATTCGTTTGTTTAAGTAAAGTGTTTTCTAATCTCGCTATCCATGCAGCGCACAAAACTAAGAAAAAGTTGTGTTGTTCAGAAGTACCAGCGCACACAACCTCTTTGCAAAGATCACTTTAGAATACTTTAGTGAAGAAACACTCATTGATTCTCCCACAAAGATCAAGCATAGCAGGTATATACCATCTCATTTTAGTACTATAGTGTGTGAAAAATTATCTTGCTAAACTCTAGAATTCCAGTAACTTGGAAAACTAGCCAAATACTTTGTATCAACATCAATTTATGATGTACTCTTTCCACCCCTTTTTATTTGTTACTGTTTGAAGGTATTATTGTTAACACAAATAGTAATTCAATTTTTGTTCATTGCTAAAAAGTAGAAACGAAAAGGACTCGAAGGAGAGGGATGGAAGGAAGAGAATAACGAATGGGATGAAAATAACATTTTTTTTCCTCGCATAAAATGAAATCTAATACATGGTAAAATTGTTTTCTTTATTTTGAAATTCGATAGAGCTCTTTAATTAGTTACACCATTTTTTAAAGCTTTTTAGTCAAAATATAGTGAATATAAGGTGTATATAAAAATCATTGGTTGTGAAGAATTTTGTTTTGTACAATTATTATGAAGAGCTTTGTACATGGTTCTTTCTCAAGTTTTGGGTTGACTTAAATGCTTACTGTTTGTTACTCTGTATACTGTTCTTAATGGTGTATTGTTATTTGTTCCTTGGTATCATCGTGCAGGTGTAGTTTTCCCATAAAGAACAGAAAGGCCTGCTTTTGTATTTACTCCAACCCGAGCACAACCTCAGTTAATTCTCCTATAATGTGCACAAATTGGAGCAATCAGCACAAGAGATTGTTTATTAACTGAATTGTTAAGTACTTCATTTAATAAGGTATGTTACATTCAGTGCTTTGCACCAAAAAAGAGTTAGTTTTCTTTCAGCTTAAGGCTCATCCCTTAATATTATGAGATTCAAATACAAAGGCTCGTTTGTAACGGTTTATCAGAACTTTTGCTCATACAGAGCTACACAATATTGTCCCATGATGCATTGCTAAAGTGAGTATCAGAAAACATAATATATTATCTATTTCAAGTCAAATTGATACCACCTCTATGATCGCAATAGTATGATTGTACAATTAGTGAACACCTTTGCCCACTCACTCCAAGCACACATCTATGCAAATTAACACACCAGAATGAAATAAGATGAGGTGTCTTAATTTAACTATATGAAAGTTGAGATTTAAAAGCCTGAACTGACTGTGAATATGACTGTGAATGGTGTTTGTGCACGACCAGGTTACGTCATTATATGCGTCCTCTGATAAATCTGGAAACTTAGGTGTCAAGGTATCTTCTAGAGCAAGTCTTGACAAACAAGCATATATTGGGATTTTTTTTGTCTGAAAAATGCTTACAAAAATATTTTTCATTTCGCAAACATGCCGAGAAACTTATAGCTGATCATCCATCTTTCTGGTGGCAATTTTCTAAGAGATAGAGCTGTTTTAATAGTTTTGAAATAATAACTTTATTCATAATTTAGCATATCTTATTTTAGAATATTTATTATCATTAGCCTACACTTCAGCTCCAAATCGATTACTTGAATTTTAAATTAACGAAAAATTATTTTATTTGAATTTAGATTTGAATTTAAATTGTTAATTAAAGATGAGTTACCCAAATTGATTACTTAAATTATTAATGAATTAATGTTCAGTATGGATGTTTAGCAAATTATTATAAGTTATTTAAAGAACCATTAACTTTCGTTTCAAAAAATGACCATATTTGTTGTTCAGAACTTCTTCATTGAATATACAGTTGGTTTACAGTAGTATTAAGCATTTACATTTACATTTGAATTGTCTGCATTTTTATACAACCTAGCTATGCATTATAAATGAACATATATAGGCTTCAATAATACGTTTCCATGCCCTCCTCTGATGCTATTGCTTACTAATATCCATATTTGTTTATTACTCGACAATTATGTCATTTTTCTTCTGATTAGCATTTCGTTCGGAACAAGTAAAAGAAAATGGCAAGGCAGGTCCAAAGAAGGCGCTTGCTAAGAAGCCTTAATTAACATACAATTTTTACTCTAATAATTTCAATTACTAACCTAATGACTTGGATTGGAAAAAAGTTAACATGCATGATTTGTGTTGTCAGCAGGTAAAGCTTGCTGTTTTAAAAGAGGTGGAAGAGGAGGAAATACCTTCACTACAACAATGGCTTACTGCCTATCACTTAGATTCCTTTCCAGAAAAATCTGATGGTATAGAAAAATCTGATGTATCTTTGGATAGTCTTGATGAAGAAGTAGGCCGCATATGTTTTGAGTGATTCCAACAGTGATGATGTTCAACAGCTATCATCTGATAATTTTTTTGATGCTGATGCTGATGGTGATGAGTATTCAAAAGAAAATTTGCTTGTTTACATATGTGCAGTTTTCATGTTATTAATCAATGCTTGTTATGATCTGATGTCAAAACTAAAACAGTACTTATATTCAAATGTATACATCGTTGAAGGAAAGATACTTAATGGTGATTTTCATTATTAGGCGGGTGCGTAATGATGCTAACTAAATGAAATCAAGTGACTTGACTCGACTTTTAATAACCAACGTGAAAAAAACGTTAATGCATTAAAGAGATGGAGAAGTTAATAAAAAATTGTCTATTTAAAGACTTTTAAGTATTCATCATCATCATACCCAGTGTTCCCGCACATAGATAAATCTATGGTCAGGGTCTGGGGAAGGAAGGTCAACGACGTCTCATACCCATAAAGAGAGTGCGGTCAAAAGCGTCCTTCGGCTTAAGAGGGGTCATCAAAGACTTTTAAGTATTGCAGTTTTAAATTTCTAAGGTTTGGAATTTTAATTAGGTTTAAAGACATAGAGAAGTTAATAAAAATGATCTTCTACTTAAGAACTTTATAGTATCATTATTAAAATAAATAATCTCCTGCACCTCTAAAAGAAATTATCACTAAATCTTTCAACAAAACAAGTTATATTTGATGTTATCAGAGACATAATACAGGAAGTTATGGAGATTATAAGTAAAAGGCAATCAAGACAATATATACATAGGCACATAGCACATTTTTGACAGTCGAAAGAACATCCTGACCTGATTTAGACTTAGCTCTTGATATTTGTGACCAGCATACGAAAAGGATACACTTACTAACTTAAAGTAATTAAATTATACTACACTATTACAACTACAAGCCTATATACTCCCACTTGCTGAATTGCATACTTGTATTCCTCTATTGTACACATTTGCACAATTTGTATCTAATACCATATTTATTAGAGTTAATATTTTTGATAAACTTGAACCTAATGATAATTCAACTTCAGCTTGATTACTAGGAGAAATCACTTCACTTCAAGGGGATTGTAGTGGTAATTTCAACTCTCGTCAAGCATTGGTATTCCCTTGATAGCAGAGCTCGACTCAAGAAACCAACAACATCGTAACAATATCCTCGACAACAAAGTTGCCCGAACAGTAGCCATTCAACAAGCCAAGCAACCCATCAACAATGGATGTTTAATTAGCGGCCATTAGTTCCAACTCGAAAGTGTATTAAATAGAATTATTTAAAATAAAAGTGTATAAAACCTTCTAAACTTTTCATGCCCTACTTTGATATTGTTGCCTACTGTTACTTATAAGATACATCTTTTACCCTTTCGTTTTTCACACATTGTAACACATTGCCATTGTAATATGTGCAGTCGTACCATTGTTATAGAAGTGTGAAAAAAACTATTATAAAATTTGATAGTGTAACTTGGGGTACGCACGCGGCCCCACAACTAGTATATATATATATATATATATATATATATATATATATATATATATATATATATATATATATATATATATATATATATATATATATATATATATATATATATATATATATATATATATATATATATATATATATATATATATATATATATATATATATATATATATATATATATATATATATATATATATATATTTTTGTCAAATAATTTGTATTATATACCAAAAAATAGATACAGAGGGGAAAACGCTCAGACTGGAAATTAACTCCAGGCCAAACCACCAAAAGCGCTATCACTCACACAAAAAGGGGAGCGATAACCCAAAAACTACCAAAAAGACCTACATAGATACAAGCATAGTATTCATCCTATCGTTTACCCTCCATGCTACTCTAAAAACAATCATATCATGCATCTCTTTCAGACTAAAGCTGCGGTTATCAAAGATTTTGCTATTCCGCTGTCTCCAAATACAGTAGATCATCTCCGTCCACATCGCAACAATCAGCTTGGCTCGATCAGTCTTCTTCTTATTTATCTTGGCCATGAGCCCAATTTCTGCTTGAAGATCTGGTGCTTCTAGATTCTCGGCAAGAAAGTTGAAAATCCTCGCTCGGATGTCTTTTGCGTTCTGACACTCAAAGACAAGATGCTGGATCGATTCACTTGTCATATTGCAAAACACACATTTATCATCTGTAGAATCAATCCATTTCCCAATCCTATCTTTTGTTGCGAGTCTATTTTGAATTGCTAACCAAGTGATGAACTTTGCGCTTGGACTGGCAAAGTTCTTAATCATGATGTTCCCCCAAGGCACTCTAGGAGCTTCCTCTATCAGCTGGTTGTAGACCCCTCCAATTGTGAAGTCGGGATCATTTGTGAATTTTTCCCAACCCCCAAGTTTTTCAACAAGGTGGCTTTGTTTGATGATCTTCTTGAATACCCATGATGCATGAATGGAGACTTTCACATTGCTGATCACTTGGTTGTTCATGTAGTAGCTGTGGACCCATTTAACCCAACTTTTTTACGCGCGAGGTTCCATAGATGCTTTAGAAGAGCAGCCTTGTTCCATGTGAGCATATCCTTTAGGTTCAGACCTCCTTTTGAGAGAGGTAAAATCATCTGGTTCCAAGCAACTGCGGCTTTCCTAGAGATCCCCTCTTTTCCGGTCCAGATGAAGGATCTACAAATGCTCTCAACCATCTTAATCACCTTCTTGGGGAGGCAAAAAATCTGGGCCCAGAAATTTTGGATGCCTCCAATGACGCTACGAACTAGCTGAATTCTCCCTGCATAGGAAAGGAGGCGCGAAGACCAGAAGCCAATTCTCCCAATAATTTTGTCTACCAACGGACGACAATCTCTAGTATTGAGTTTCTTAGAATGTAAGGGAACCCCCAGGTAGCGGAACGGAAAACTACCTTCATCCATTTGCAGAAACTGCATCAATCTGTTTTTGGTTTGATTATCCACACCCGAGAAGTACACATTGCTTTTGTTAACATTAGCTTCAAGCCCAGACGCCCTTGAGAAGTTGCCAAAAGTGTTCATCATACTCTGGATGGATATCATATCAGCCCGACAAAACATCAGTAGGTCATCAGCAAAAAGGAGGTGCGTGATGTTCTCTTTCTTGCATTTCGGGTGGTAGTGGAAATTGCCATTATCTCTCTGATCCTGCATGAGTCTAGACAAATAATCCATGGCTATAGCGAACAAGTAAGGGGAGATGGGGTCACCCTGGCGAAGACCTTTCTTAGCATCGAAAGGTTTGATGGGAGTACCATTAACCAACACGGAGAATGAAACAGTAGTGACACAAGCTCTTATCCAATCCACAAACCTAGGAGGGAAACCCATTTCGGCCATGACAGAGAATAGGAAGTTCCAACTGATCGAGTCATAAGCTTTCCTGAGGTCCATCTTGATCATACAACGAGGACTATTGTTTTTGCGGGAGTACCCTTTGATGAGCTCAACTGCGAGGAGAATGTTGTCTGCCATTTGTCTTCCAGGAATAAACCCTGATTGGGCTTGATCAATCACATTGTCCATCACCTTCTGAAGTCTACCTGCAAGGATTCTCGAGATGATCTTGTATATGACATTACAGCAAGCAATAGGCCTGAAATCCCCAACCCTGTTCGCATTTGTCACTTTTGGAATGAGGGTAACAGCTGTGCAATTAAGAGGAGGGAACAAACTAGAATGAGCAAAGAAGTCTTTGATGGCGCTAGTTAATTCCTCCTTGATAATGTCCCACGCCTTTTTATAGAAGTTGGCATTGAAGCCATCGATCCCCGGAGCCTTGTTATCATTCATTCCAAACACTGCATCTTTGATTTCGTCTTCATGTACATCTTGGATCAGCATCTGAGTATTCTAATTGTCTATCTGAGGCCCTCTTCTCATAGTACTACGATCAATCCCCACGAGGTTCTTAGGCTCCGTACCCTGGAGGTTCTGATAGAATTTAGTGATTTCATTATGGATGCCCTCTGTGGTATTAATCCAGTTGCCATCTGCATTTTGAAGTTCAGTAATACAGTTAGAAGCTCTTCTTTCTTTAATCGAAGCATGGAAATAAGCAGAGCTCTCATCTCCGTGCTTAAGCCAGTTTATTCTAGCTTTTTGCTTTAGAGCTTTTTCTTCAATTTTCCTCCACTTGCGGAGCTGACTTGTAGCTTCTTTCTCCTGATGATGATATTCCTCTTTAGAAGGGTCATCTTGCATTCGGTTTTGAACAGAATTTAACTCTTCTTCCCATTTTCTGATTCTGTCATCAATCCCTGCAAATTCTTGGCTGTGCAACTTTTTCAAAGCTCTTTTCACATTATTCAACCGGTACCAAATACTCTGGAGCCCTGTCCCTTTAACTTTCATGTTCCACGAATCTTGAACTATCTTGAGGAAGTCCTTGTGGTCACAGATGTAATTGAAGAAACGGAACGGGTTATTCTGCTGTTGAAGTGGCTTCTCTAGCTTGAGGATCAGCGGAGTATGATCTGAAGTCTGGGGGTTTGCATACACTACAGTAGATTGGCTAAAAGCTGTTAACCAATGCAGGTTACCAATCGCATGGTCAATCTTAGTTAGAGTACGTTGTTCCCCGCATTCTTTGTTCGACCAGGAGTAATAGTGTCCTCTTTCTCTAATCGGATGAAGATCTTTGTTCTCTAACCACTGCTTCATGTCATGCGTCTCATAGGTAGAGACTTGAGCACCATTCTTTCTGTGATCTTCCTTGTAGATGGCATTATAGTCTCCAATGTATAGGCAAGTGGAATTGAAGTCTATATGCTCTAGCTCTTGCCACAAAATTTTCCTATCTCGAACACTATGCATCCCATAGATAAAAATAACATGGAAAGCTTGACTTGCATTAACCGGAGTCACTTTTGTAACAATGAATTGTTGGTGACTTTTACATTCCTCCACTTTGCACTGATCTTGTCTCCATCCAACCCACACACGCCCTTTGTCATGGTAATTATAATTAGCTAGCCACTTCCAATTGTTGCCTAATTTTTGTTGAATTTTCGTGGCTTTTGGCATCTGCACTTTAGTCTCCAGCAAACCTACAATATTAACACTGTTAGTAGCAAGGAAGTTTTTCACCTCCTTGATTTTTGCGGGGTTATTTAGACCCCTCACATTCCAAGCCGTGATAATCATTGATCCGAGGGAATTAAGGGGTTCCCGTCCCCATTTTCTGCTGTTTTTTTTTTTCATCTTCACATGATTTGCTGCCTTGATTATTTTTGTGAACCCTTCTCGCCACCTTCCCCGGAGCTACCGGGGTCCACTCCCCATCACTCAGTAATTCACCAAAGCCTTTCTCTTCTTGCTGTATGTCTGTCCTGTGCAAATCAGTAGAGACTTCAAGCTTCTGCCCAATCTGCTTGTTGATGGTGTTTGCATTCTGATGCAGGTGTATCTGTTTCTGTGTGCTCATCAGGTCAGTTTGTGCTTCTATTTGAGGCTTGGAGGATTCTGCCTCATTACCACACGCTGAAATCAGAAACCCTTTCTCATTTTTGTTGTTGTCCAGTAGGCCCTTTTCCCATTAACATTACTGTCTCACTTTGGTGCTGTCCAGTAGGACCTTCCCTGTGCAGATCAGTGGGCACACCTGGGACTGTCTCACTTCTTCCTTTCTCTACACAATGTCTGTCATCCCTCATAGTGTTATTCAATTGACCATCAGCTTCTGTCTCCTTCCCCTTTATCTCTTTCGTAGCATCATCAAGTTTTTCCTTTAGCTCATCTAAAATAGAGATTCCTTGCATAATCTTAGCTATGTTAGTGGGCATCCACATCTTTTTTCCCACTCCTTGTTTGTTCTCCTCCCTCTTCTGCTGTTTTTGAGGGAGTGAATTTTCCTCATCATCCTTGCACACATGACCTAGCTTATTGCATTTCTTGCAAAAAGTATGGTCGCCATTCGGGTATGGCTTTTTGAAGAAACTCCCTCCCCGTGTTATCACGAACTCTTATCTCATTCACGAATTCTTGAGTTATATCTACTTCAAGTAGTACTCTCGCATAAGAAACTTTCATTTGTTTAGATGTACATTCATCAGCGATTGTGTGAACTCCAACTGCGCTCACAATCCTACTTAAGGAGTCTTCTCCCCAACAATGAAGGGGCAAGCTCGGTAACCTAACTCAAACTGGTATAACTCTCAAAATTTCCTCCTTGAAATCAAAATTTATCGTCCATTTCTTTACAATCATCGGAGCTCTATTCAGGAAATAAGGGCCACCCTTAAGAATTTCATCACACTCCTTTTCTACACTAAATCTCATAATAAAATAACCATCTTCATGAAAATGAATTGAGGGCATATTGACAAAAGACCAATGTTTGCGCACATAACCTCTAATAATGTCAACCGAAACATTTCCACCCACAACATACACAACTAAAGATCGTTCCCACAATTGGACAAGATTATCAACATCAATAGCTTCTATTTGGACAATTTGTTTACCATCTTCTATAACAGGAGGAATAAATTTCAATTGCATTCCAACATTTGGGTTAGGGCTCATTACCTTATCTCTCCATGATGTTAATGGCTTGATTTGCACTGTTGTTGATTTCTGAGTCTCACTAAGAAGTGGAAATTCCTCCTTTTCTGTACACTTTTCGTGAATTTCAGACGGCTTTGCCTCCAAATGCCCCAGCTGTTCACGTTCTTTCTTTTGGTCCATAAGTAGCTGTTGTATCACTTTCATTTGGTCTTTCAATTGGCTCAGCTCGTTCTTAACTGCATCTTCCTGTTTGTCTGCTTCAACTTTCGAACCTAGGGTTTCTGATTTTTGCTG
>JAAKBH010001175.1:0-42176 GCA_019776075.1 Amaranthus palmeri
TGGGTGGCGAAGAGGAAAAACCGTACACTACAAGAGATGGTTAATTCCATGTTATCCTACTCGGGTTTGAGTGATGGATTTTGGGGTGAAGCAATGTTGACGGCTTGTCACATTCTTAACCGAGTTCCAATGAGAACGAATAAGGAAACTCCTTATGAACTTTGGTACAAAAAGAAACCAAACTTAAGTTATCTTAAGGCTTGGGGTTGTCGGGCCATTGTAAGAGTGCCCGGCAACAAGAAAAAGAAGCTCGGTGAACGTGGGCTTGAGTGCATCTTTATAGTCTATGCTATTCATAGCAAAACCTATAGGTTCTATGTTATAGAACAAAATGACTATATATCGATTCATTCGATTATAGAGTCAAGAGATGCCATTTTTGATGAAAATAGATTTTCATCATTGAGTAGACAAAGACATCTACAAAGTTGTACCAATGAAAGTGTTGATGATAGTCAACAAAGTTCACTTCTAGATGTTGATGAAAGTCAACAAATAGATTAACTTGATTTAGTTGATCCTATTCCTAAACGGAGTAAGAGACAACGGAAAGCGAAGAGCTTTGGACCGGATTTCCAAGTATACTTGGTTGAAGGTGATAGAAGTGAAGTATCTTCTAGTGTTCCATATTTATATAATGTGGAAGGTGACCCATTGACTTATAGCGATGCTATGGCATCACATGATAGCGCCTTTTGGAAAGAAGCTATCGATGATGAGATGCAATCCATCATGGGAAATAACACTTGGGTGTTAGTGGATCTTCCTACGACTTGTAAACCAATCGGTTGCAAGTGGATTTTCAGAAAGAAAATGAAAATCGACGGTACTATTGATAAATTCAAAGCCCGTTTAGTGGCTCAAGGCTTTAGACAAAAGCACGGTATCGATCATTTCGATACATATGCACCGGTTGCAAGAATAACCACTATTCGGTTATTGGTAGCGTTAGCTACGGTCTATCATCTAGAAATACATCAAATGGATGTTAAAACCGCATTTCTATATGGGGAATTAGATGAGGAAGTTTATATGAAACAACCCGAAGGGTTTGTTTTGAAAGGATAAGAACAAAAGGTGTGTAAACTTGTCAAGTCTTTGTATGGACTTAAACAAGCACCTAAATAGTGGCATCAAAAATTTGATGAAACTATTTTGTCCTTTGGATTCAAGTTGAATCAAGCCGATAAGTGTGTATATAGCAAGTTTGATAGCCATGGTAATGGCGTTATCATTTGCCTATACGTTGATGACATGCTTATCTTTGGAACTTGTAAAGCACAAGTCCAAGCGACAAAAGACTTTTTGTTTAGATCCTTTTAGATGAAGGATATGGGGGAGGCTGATGTGATCTTAGGTATTAAGATCATAAGGCAAGGGAACCGTATTAAGTTAAGTCAAGCTCACTATGTTGAGAAGATACTTAAGCGGTTTAATATGCTAGATAAAGTGCCGGTCTCTACTCCCATGGAACCGGGTATGAAGTTTGCGAAACATACCGGTCAGCCAATTTCACAATTGGAGTATTCAAAGGTCATAGGATCTTTGATGTATGCTATGACTAGTACAAGGCCTGACATAGCATTTGCGGTGGGTAAACTTAGTAGATTTACTAGTAACCCAGGTCCCCATCATTGGATGGCGATAAGAAGAGTATTAAGATACTTGTTGCGTACCAAGGATTTTGGTATTACGAATAGCGGAGAACCTCCTATTCTAGAAGGTTATTCTGACGCTAGTTGAATCACTAATGAAGAGGATAACTCTTCTACTAGTGGATGGGTGTTTGTTTATGGGGGAGGTGCCATTTCTTGGTCTTCTAAGAAACAAACATGTATAGCCGACTCTACGATGTCAGCTGAGTTTATCGCTCTTGCTTCAGCAGCTAGTGAAGCAGAGTGGTTGAGGAATCTCATGTTTGAGATACCTTTGTTACCTAAGCCAATTTCACCAGTGGCGATTCATGCGGATTGCATGATGGCTTTAGGTAGAGCTTATAGTCAAGTATATAATGGTAAGTCTCGTCATATTGCTCTAAGGCATAGCCTTGTGCAAGGACTTATCATTAACGGGGTCATAACTTTTGACTATGTGAACACTAAGTTCAATGTGGCGGATTCGTTTACGAAAGCCATGAATAGAGACTCAATTGAGAAAGCCTCAATTGAGATCGGTTTATGTCAGTAAAATCATTTGGGAAAGCCCAATTCACGCATGAGTAACATCGTGTCTGAATTCAATGTGGTAAAGTCCTCTTGGTTTTTGTTAAAGCAACATATGACCCATCGTTGCTTTGTACCGTGATGGAATAAGGTAGTCGTCTTGAAAGTTCTCAAGATCAAGAGTTGAAGAGCTCTTGGTGTTATATCCACGTCACGGGGATATGTTTTATACGTAATGAGAACCTACCTATATAAGTTTGAAGTGTGGCCGCTTCAAGTAGTCAAGATTGGCATAATGACTATGATAAACTTATGAATAAGATACGGACACGGCCTTATAATGTGTCAAGTTAATAACTTTGTGTTATTTGTTTTGTGTGTACTACATCTTCAAGTGGTTGGAAGAGTCATTTGATTCAATTCCTTATGGAAATCAATTATGGCTCGATCACTTGTTAAGTGTGTTGTACTAGGCGTTAATTCAATCCGTAGGGATATTAGCGTTGATGCATGAAATGTATTATGTGTTTTGGTAAATGAGAGGCTTATTATACCCAAAATGGGGGGGGGATTGTTGGACATTTAGTGTATAATAAATAAATAATCCTGAGTATTTTATCACCAAGTACTACTAAGGTAGTGGGACAGTTTATAAGTCCGTAATATTTCAATTAAAGCTATTATAAATAGTGGGACGATATACGTATTAATTTACGTGGTCCAAAATAGGCATTAGAAGATAACACAAGAAAACAAGGGGCACCAAGTCAGTGAGCTAAAGCCGACTCGGCGGTCCCCTTGGTATAGCTAAAGCCGAGTCGGCTTTAGCTCTCTGGAAACAGAGAATTTGGACAGAGGGTTTGCGCCGAGTCGGCGCTCCTTCATGTGGCCTCGTCACCGACTCGGCGCTAGGCTACTGGAAAAATGCGGATTTGGTCAGTGAGTAAGCGCTGAGTCGGCGGTCCCTCCTTTGGGGTCGTCGCCGACTCGGCGGTCAGTGCTTCATGTGACCGTTGCTTTTCTTCCCGTTTTTCATGCGTTTAATGCCTAGGATTCTCCTTAATACTCTTGATTTCTGGTATTATTAGGGAGTATTAAGGACAATAATGCTATGGAATAATGGCATTAATTTGTATGATCATCAATATGATCTTTATGGTGGTGATTATGAGCATTGGCTCCCTTCATACTCTTTGAGTATAAATAGGAGGCTTGGGTGCTTGAGTTCCTTGCACCAAAAAATCTGAATTCCTATTCTATATCCTTCTCATTTGTTCTTTGCTTGGTCAAGAGAGTAATTAGCTCTTGTTCTTGCTACACTTTTCTCATAGTTTCTCAAAACACATTGCTATTACATAACACTTCCTAAGTACTAAGGTTGTGTTGGTGTTGTTTGTATCTCGTTGTGAATTTCCACTTCTAAACCCAAGTACCTTTGTGGGGGAAATATCACAAAAGGAAAGTGAGCACACGCCTACAACTTGTATCAAGTTTTCGGGTAACATATTGTGTTACAAACTAATCTTCACTTTCCATTAGCATTGTAATTGTGTTGTAATTTCATTTTTGTCATCTTTAAAGGGGTTTGAAACAAATTCCCGTTTGTAATTTGTTTACATTATATACTTTTTGTAATAAAAAAAAGGAAGGAGAGGATTTTAAGGGAAAGGATTTGGAGGAATTAACTCCCTTCATTTTGTTAAGATTCAAATGTCTTCATAAGAGGAAAGATTTGGAAGGAAAATAAAATTCTTTTCTTTCCTCTTCCTTTCCTTCCTATACAAACAATGTAGTTTTTTTTCTTTCTCTCTTTCCTTCCCCTTCCTTTCTCTTCCTTTCCCCCCTTTCCCTTCTTTTGTTTTCTCTCCTAATTTGCTATCCAAACATAGTGTCGGGGAGAATAAGAGGGAGTATTTTCTAAAATTATTTTCAACTTGATTATAATTTATTTTCTTAAAACTATTCTTTTTAAATTATATTGTTTTACGGGATAGAGTTGAAATTACTCAATTTTCTAATTTTGGAAGTTTTTCCTTGTCCTTCTTGCATATTTATTTTTGCAAGTTATTGATCGTGTGGGGTTCGTGAAGTGAGGTTCACATAGATAATTAGTTTTTATTAGTAGTCATTTCTTAGTCAAAATTTCAAATTCGGTTGGAAAAATTGCATTGTTTAGTAGTTAAATTATACTCTCTCCGAACCAATTTAGTTGTATCATTTTCTTAGGCATGATTATTAAGGGTGGTGTGAGGTCCATTAAAAAGGTGATAGTTGGGGTATTTTAATTGATTAAATTAATTGTAAAGGTGGTACTTGCATTGTAAGTAGTAAAAGTGGGGGTATTTTGGTCTTTACTTGTGTGAACATGTGTTATTTAAGTAAAAAAAAGCTTGACAAAAATGAAATGTGACAATTGATATGAATTTTGCCAAATAAGGAAATGTGACAACTAAATTAGTTCGGAGAGAGTATATGCTTAGCCTTACATTTATTTTTTTTTATCAAAAATAGATGTGGCAATAACGCTCCCATAATTAGGTTTCGTTTATGTTTTTCCTTTAAAATTCTTTTAAAAATTTGACCTAATTAATTTTGTGGTATTACAGAAATTATAATATAGTTTAAAAAACTAAATATAAAATAACATACTAAAATATGATATAAATATTGATTTTAAAATAAAAATAATATTAGTAAAGTCAACAAATTAAATTAATTTAATTTAATTTAAATTATTAAATTAAAATTAAATGACTTCCCTTTTTAAACATCTAATGAAATAATTTGTTTACAAATTACCGCTAATATTGACTTTCCCTCTTTTATCCTCCAAAAATATTGTTTACATAAAAATAGTCATTTTCTTACAAATTTTCAATATTATTATTTTTTTATAATAATAATAATAATTTCATTTCATAAAAAGAGACTTTACAAGAAGTTGGTAGGGAGTCGAGCAAGAAGCTGAGCACCCACACCCTTTTGAATACAAAAAGCTAGTCTCTGAAAAATATGTGCCCTAGACTTAGTGCTACCCGAGTTTCTCACTGAAAAAAAAACCAATCCTTGCTGACAAGTTGAGAGCATCTTCACCCAATTCTCCAAAGGTGGAAAATGCAAACGGGATGAATTTTATCCATTCTCTTCACACTTCGCATCATACTTATTCCTCTTTCTTTCTACAGCATTGGCTAAAGAAGCACCAGGTGCCCATGAGGATACTCCTGTGCTAGCAAAGAGCGAGCCCCCAGTGACATCCACACAAGCGTCTTTTCCATGAAGCCAATTGAAAAGAAGGATATCAGCGGGTCTAAGATCTTTCCTTGCCTCTGAAAAGAACCCCAACAGTGCCTCCTTACGGACAGAAATCCCCTCTTTGCAACAAATATCTACAAGCATATCCCGAACAAAATTGTGACGGAATTTCACGCCAATCTCGCTAGAGCAATGTACAGCGTGGTCCCCCCATCTGTCCATTTTGAGGTTCTTGCAGTTTAGGCATAAGCTACCTTCAACGAATAAGGGAATAGCTAGCCGATAACACAAGACAGCCCGATACTGGCGATGGTTCATTTTCTGCCCTAGCCGTCGATAGGGATTGTGAGCAGAAAGTCTTGGGCGTAAGGTTCCCGAGTGGCGCTTAGAATGGCGACTTGTCTTGGGGTGAGCCTGTAACTAGATGCAAGGCTTTTCTCAACATTATTAAAATAAGCCCCTGCCAAATTTTTCATCATATGGGGGGCAGCGGGTTCATCGTTGAGAGAAATAGCGTTGGAGCCGCAAAAAACCCGAAAGAGATCAAGAGCACGTCCAAAAGTCGGACCCAAGGAGGAAACATCACTGCTAGCTAAGATCTTAGCTTGAAGCGAACTGATTTGAAGGCGAGAAGCAAGGAAAGCATAATTAATAACGGCGTCTGCTGAGTAGATCCCAAAACCACCCATCTTAAGGGGTAGGGTGGCTAACCTCCATTGTCAGTCTCCAAAGCCTAGCCCAAAGGCTGTAACAATCTTCTCCAAAGAAGAGCGCAAAGCAAGGTCAAACTGAACTTGTGCATCCCCGATCCAATTTGAAGGGCAAGTCCTCAGACCTTAAAATAACCTACCAACCCCAGCACAATAGTGAAGAAGGAGAAGCTCACATTGGGGGTCGTGGAGTTTGCTAACAGTTGTTTTGAGCTCAATGGTTTTAGAAACCCTCTTTAAAGAAAAACCACGGCAAAAGCTCTGATCTGTGCTCACTGGTCCACCAAGAAGCTTCACCTCCGCACAAGGGCGAGATATGTTAGTTGGGAAAACTCCAACCTCTCTACTCATGGGGTCCTCCGTAGACCAAAAAAGTTTAGTCTTATCTATATTAAGAAATAAGCCACGAGATAGCCCTTCCTCCTCAATAATGTGTAGAGCCTTAGCGACCATGAGAGTATCTCCAACAATAGTGCCATAATCAAGATACCAAGCCTGGAGGTTGAGCTTACAAGACTGGTGAATTTTCAACACCAAGGGGTGTAAGATAAGGGAAAAGAGAAGAGGGCCTAAGGGGTCTCCTTGCTGAACACCTTGACAAGACCAAAGAATAGAGTTACCATGATATAGCCGGGCAGGATGGAAATAGCAAAACTCCACCCAAAAGGCAAGGGAAGGACATTGCAGCCTTGTTTCAGATAACATGACACTCATATCAACTAAGTTTAAAGCATTTTGAAAATCCACCAAAAGCATAGAGAAACCTGCAACATCACATTTGCATTCAACGAGCCGGTTGATAGAATGAACAATAACCTCCCCACCTCCCTGTGTGCCGACCCCAAACTAAAAATCTTGAAAATAGGTGTGCAAGCTTTTCCCCACAACCGACGCCCCAACGTTAGATACAAGATGCCTCCATATCGTACCAACAGCAATAGGACGAATGCCACCCCCCGGATAAACTAACGGGGTAAGCGGTGCACTAGTTACAAAACCCCCAAGCACGCTCGGACACTTACCACTCAAAAGCAAATTAACAAATTTAGTGATAGAGCACAACAAGAAGTCGGCAATAGTTGACGCCGCACCTCCCAACATGTCCTTTAGATGTTGAGCTCTAAGTCCATCCCTACCACATGAGGTACCCTTTTGTGTAGGGATGGCAATAGGTCGGACTTGGCTCGGATTATACATACTCCGACTTTGCTCCGGATAATAGTCGGACTTTTGTTTTCAGTCCACCTCCACTCGGAGTCGGATTATACATACTCCAAGTTTGCCCCGACTCGGACTCTCGGATCTCCAACGGAGTCGGATGTAGAGTCGGATTATTATCAAACAGTATCGTTATGATATTGTACTAATGATTTTAAAGCATACAAAATTAACAAAATATATATATTTTTCAAATACAATTTAACAAAAAAATATGTACTTCAATTTTAATAAGAGAAATCATCCTACTACTACTACAATTCAACAAAATTTTCTCGTATTTTGATTTGCGTATTTTATTTCTCTTGATTTCATTTGTCGTATCTTGATTCATTAATCAAAATAAAAATACCAAGTAGTTTTTCAAAATCGAAAATTACAACTAGTATGAGAGAGAGCTTGAATCAGTCATGTCTAGAGTTTTAAAGGAAACAAAATATAAGTGTAAAAGTCAAATTCAAAGTCAAATGTCCTACAGGGTCGGAGTCGGGTCGGACTCTCAGATTTTTAATAAGGTCCAACTCCGGTCCGTCTCTAACTCGGACTCGGATCCTAAAGTCGGAGTCGGATGACTTTTATCTCGGACTCGAATCGGATTATTTTCCTCGGATAGAGTCAGACTAGGGTCGGATTCGGACTGAATTGCCATCCCTACTTTTTTGTATCATCCTCAGCACTTCATCTTTGGACACAGAGAGAGCCTCCTCATTACAAGGGGTTAAGGGTAGAACTGGAGGAGGCACGATAGGGTGCTTAGACTCAAGAGCCTGTAGGCTGTCCTGGGAAAGTGGTGCCACATCAGAAGAGGACAACACCATAGTAGTAGAGAAATGACCATCCTCGAGCTTACGCTTGCATTGATACAAATTAGAGTCTTTCAGGTTACCGAGTTTCTTAACACTAAAGGAGGAGGGAGGTGCTTCAGCTAGACGATTCAGAACCAAACAAAGCCCGTTGCTAGGGTCGCGCCATCTAGAAATAGCATTGGAAATATGTTCAAACTGGCAACGCTCACTTATGCCTGACCGCCGCTCGATTCTATTTTTAGGCAAAAAGGTTCCCAAAACATAGTCGAGTAAGATAAGAAGCTGCACCCAAGCATATACATCACCCGGACACGCTATCACCATATCAAGGGCCTGGAGAAACACCCTAGCAAAGCCGAGGCGCAACTTGGGGGGATACATTTAACAATTTGCAAAGGTTTTAAAAAGACATGTCCAAGCATATCAACATCGAAACTAGTGGTAGGGCAGCCACTTGACGAGCCCACAGGGGGCGTCAAAACATCCACACAAGGAGCACGCATAGAGGTCGAAGGGTGGGGGATAGCATGGATTGCATCATCAGCATAGGAAGGTGCGAGAATAACAGAGCCATTGTTATGCTTACAATTCTTACTAAATGAATGAGTGCGGAAACACTCCCCACAAAGCCAAATGTCCGCTTTCTTAAGAGTTGCGTCCAGAGAAGAGAACAAGAAAGAGTCATTCCCAAGATGATCGTTGAGGTAAACCCTAGATGCTTCCGAGCCAAAATGACGAGACCTCAGATGATCAACAAAGTATTTCTTAATGAGCCCCTTGCCAGCACCACTATTACAGCCATCACGACCTCTAAAAGGGCAAGAAATCCTATTGACAACCATATGAAAGCACCAGATAACAAGACCACATAGAGACAACAAGCAGATACACAAGATAAACACAAGGGCACCACAACAAAAGCAATCACTACTAAAACGAACAGCCCAAGAGAAGCACCAAACGCCTCACGCAAAACGACAAAACCATCAAACAAACCAAAAACAGAGTTGAACCAACACCAAATAAATCCAACAAGACCAAAAGACCATACCCACTTTAAAAGCAATCAACAAAACAATGATTATTATTATTATGCCCAAAAAAGAAAAATTAAAGCTAAGCCATAAGATACCTGCCGTGAACCCGTAGCAGGGAGAGCACACTAACCCATCACAAAGAAGAACCCACTGACACACATACTCAGCCGTGAACTAAAGATCCCTGGAAAGAAGAGCACACAAGCTTGTAGGTCGTAGCAAGCTTGGAATTAGAACAGACACACAAACCCCTTATAACCTTCAACAAAGAAGATCCACTTGTAATGGTGAAGAGACAAGATTGTAATTAGAACACCAAGCTTGTAACGTGGCAGGATACCAACTTGTAATAAGGACCTGGTGCTGGAAAATAAAACGTAAAGAAGGAAGCTCGCACCTGAAATGGAAGCGCTCGACGGCGAACATTGAACTAACAGCCCTCTAGACGGTGACCTGCTGCCATGAATAGGGAGTTTGAGAAAGTAGCTCTAAACGGTGAAATTGAACCCTCTAAAACTCCCTTTCAAATAGCTTAAAAATGTCAGCCACCGGAAGCCAACCAACTGACAGCCACCAGCAAACCTGTACCCAACTGTTGCACCGTTTGATGTAGAGCTTCGAACACCTTCCCCTGTACCCACCTGAGAAGAAGAACCCCCTGAGAACTATTGTGGGACCTACCGGTGGTTGTCCCAGCTGTGTTGGAGCAACTATAGCCATGGTAGACCCACCAGAGAAGGACTCAACAGTTGGCACCCAAGATTTTGAAAACCCCCTCCCACTCAGAAAAAACCTAGCCGTGAAGAAAGTGGTGGAAGCTGATGTACCCAGTCGTGGCCTGATGTGCTGGAGAGAAAGTGGCTGCTGAACGTGGCCGGTGACCCACCGGAGAAGGACCCAGCAGCCGAAAATCTAAGCTTTCGAAACCCCCCCTCCCAAACGCCTATAGAGATAAACTCTCAACGGTAAAATTATTATTATTATTATTATTATTATTATTATTATTATTATTATTATTATTATTATTATTATTATTATTATTATTATTATGACTTGACACATTTCAATACCACGCTATCCAAAAATTCAACTATTTTAAAATCAATGTTAATTCTATAGTGAGCAATTAATTAAGAACCAAGGGAGTAGATTACATTTCACACTTAATTTTTGTAACAAAATAATAAGATTATAAGTCGTCATCATATTACATTGTCATCATCGTATTCAGTGTATTCCGCTTATAAGAAAACTATGATTAGGGTCCGAGAAGGAAGAACGACAATATCTCATACCCATAAAGGAGAGTGCGGTTAGAGAGTCTCTCGGCTCAAGAAGATCTACAATGAGAGTGAAACCTTCGACTACACGAAAGCCTGCAACTTACAACACTCGTAGATGATAAATAAATAAAAATAAAAATAAAATACATAAAAACGTAAATAGAAATAAAAAAATGAAAGAATAAAATTAAAAATAAGACTGTATTAATATAGAAACCGTCAAAAGAGCGAAATGTAAAAGGCATGGGACAAAAACACGACAGGTGGGTGGAAACATTACCATTATCATATTACGCTCTCCATTTTTATATTCTTTTCGTTTATTTATTGATAGTTTTTTAAAATAATTTTTTGATTCTCAATATCTTTGACTACGCATCATAAAAATCACAAAATCTCACAAAAGATGGTCTATTGCATAGACCACAAAATTGGGCCAGCCCATTTTCCATTAATTGAATTTTTAAATTTAAAAAAACAAAAGAAAAAACAAAGAAAAAAAAATTAATTTCCATGTTTTGAATATCGCGCAGACTTGTCCTTTCAACTTCCCCTTTACTCATCATTACTCCTTCAATTTTCAGAGAATTCTCCTTGCTCCTCACGCCATTTTTGCCCTCTTCACGTCATCTTCATCTTCTTTTTCAATTGTCACAGACAACTCCTTGAATCTTCATCTTCTTCACCCATATTTTCAGAGAAAATGCCATTTTCGCTGCAAGATCATCAATTCTAGGTATGTTTTCGATTTTTTTTACTCGTTTGCAAATTACCATTTTTTGTCTCATTTTTAATTTTTTTAGACTCGTTTTCTATTTTTTAGACTCGTTTGCAATATGAATTGAAAGGATTTTTCAACATTTTTTACTTATATGTTCTTAAATCAAGGGCAATTTTAGCAATAAAACTCAAAATTGTGGAGTAGAAGATAAGAATTATAAGTAAAAATAATGCAGTGAGACAAACGAGTACGCAAACTAATCGTTGTTTATTATACAATTATAGTTCTATAAGTGAAAATTTGTATTACTGTTTTTCTCTGTTTTGTTTTATTTGGGAGTCCTACTTGGGATAGGATTTCTCTGTTTTGTGTTTTTCAACTACGTTTTGTGTTTATTTTTTGCTTTTTTTTTATTTTAATGTCATGATTTGGAATTGATTTGCAAACTGATTTGGAATTATAATATCATATAATTGGAATTATAATGTTGTATATTTGGAATTATAATATCATATAATTGGAATTATAATGTTGTACAATTGGAATTATGTACTCCTATAACATATGATATTGATCCCGTTTAGGCTCAATGAATTCGGTTTGTTCTTCTAAGTTTTCAAACCCTAATCCTAAATCTAGGGGTGCATCTTGTGGAGGAAGCTTGACAAGCTACCATTGTCTTCCTACACAATTGAGTATTGCAAAACGAGGTACTAGGTCGGGAAACAAATTTTATGGTTGTGCTAATTGGCCTGTAAGTGCTCCAAATTCTGAAAAAAATTTCAATTTCATTTTTTCACAAAAAAAAAAAAAAAAAAATTCATGCATGATTTAGTCTTTGTATTACTGTGCTAGGATACTAATAGTAAGTTTTTTAAGTGGGAAGATGATATTAACAAATCAACTAACGAGATCAACAAGCATGAATAATTAGAAGTTGCAATTGGAGCTTTAGTTGACAAAATTCAGAAATTAAAGCATAAGAAGAGGACTATGGAAGTGTTCGTTAACTCACTAAAATTGGAAATTGGAAAGCTCAATGGCACAGTGAAGGCTTTAGGAATTATGCTTTTGTTCTCTTGGTTCATTTGTTTTGTCATTGTATTTCTTCTTACTTAGCAATGTACTAAAATTCATTATTGAAGAATTTGAAGTATGTTAACTTATTTGGCACAACCCACTGTGTAAATAACTTTTGATTTTACTGCACTTCTTAATATATTTGGGGACATATAGTTGCTTATTGGGATTTATATACAATTACATTTAGTATTGTAATTGAGTACTTGACATAAAGTTGAACGTCCGAACTCAGACAATTACCTGCTTATTGTCAAACATATTATAATATTAAATGTATAACAATATACAATTAAAATAGATGTGATCATGTCTTTAAATATAGTACATTATATACTATCAACAATATAATAATATGTACACGACATATATTAATTTCTGTTAGCGGTAATTAAATTTATAGATCCAAATATAATACATTATAGTTTCAAATATAATACATTATAGTTTCAAATATAGTACATCATAGTTTCAAATAGAGTAATATATAGTTCCAAATATAAAAGATTATGTTCCAAATTCAATATATTATAGATGTGATTATATAGTATAATATAGTTCCAAATATAATACATTATAAATTATAATTCCAAATTCAATAGATTATAGTTCCAAATATATTACATTATAGTTCCAAATATAGTACATAATAGTTTCAAATATAAAAGATTATAGTTCCAAATATAGTACCATATGGTTCCAAATATAACTGTCGGTCATATAGATCTTCATCTTCATTGTCTCCGTTTTCATTTGATTTTTTTGCAGCATCTTCATCTCCAATTGCCATTGATGAAGCTTGTACATTATAAAAAAAATTAAATACAACTGTTTTAATCCTCATCTCCAATCCCCGGTATAGAAAAAAAAAATTAAATTGAACAAGCTTCATCTCCAACCAGAGGTGAAACTTAAGTGGGGCGGGTAGGGGCTTCGCCCCCCCCCCTCGAGTTTCTGAACCAAATCTTATTTAATTCCACAAATTGCATAGTTTCCATGGAGTTCAAAGGGTAATTTGGTTGTTTTCAAAGTTAAGCGGTAGAGGTTCGATCCCTAGCATTAAAAATTTGCAACATTATCATGATGCTTTTAGCTCTTCTGCTATATTCAAGAGCTGCCGTAACTCCTACACTCTAGTATACTTTTAGGGTGTGTTTGGATAGAAGGAAATGGAGGGAAAGGAAAGGAAGAGATTTGGAGGAAGGAAGAATCCCTTGTTTGGATAGCAAAATGATAGGGAAGGGATTTGGAGGGGAGGGAATTGAAAGGAAAATGTGGATAAATTTTGTAAGAGTTGTAATCTCTCCAAAAGTGAAAAGATTTGGAAGGAAAACACAATTTCCCTTCCTTTCTCTTCCATTCCCTCCTATACAAACAAGAACCAATTTCCTTCCATTTCTCTTCCCTTCTTTTCCTTTCCCTTCTTTCCCCTTCCCTCCCTTTCTTTTCCATCCAAACTTGCTATCCAAACATAGTGTTAATGAAAATAAAGTGGGCATGTACTATTTTTTTTAAGAAATATTTCATGTACTATTAAATCTAAAAAAGTTGATTAATGGTAATAAAGGAAAGTACTCCATGTTAAGAATGATATTTTACATGTTATTTAATACACTTATTCTATGCTTAATATCTATAATTATAAATAACGAAAAATCATAAAAGTGGATATTAATAATCTTTGCATTTGAGAGGAATCAAACAAGATCCTTTTTGTACTATATTTTAACTTTTAAATTAAGAGAAAAATACAAATTAAGAGTAATCAAATAAGATTCTTTGTAACTAAAAGCTTGCCCCATTGATAAAAAAAGATTTATTTTTATTTTCTTATTAATCTATAAGTTAAAACATAGTCACTTAGATCTCATTTGATTTATCTTAATGAAAAATTTTATTAATATCAAAATAAATTATATAATTTTCCTATTATAAGAGGACCCGTTAATATAGAGGTTACATTACTCAAATCTCGCCCCCCTCAAAAATTTCATCAAGTTCCGCCACTGTCTCCAACCGCCATTGATGAAGCTTAAATAAAGAAAAAATAAATAAATAAGTTATGTGTGCCATTAACGAAGCTTAAATAGAAGGTTTTCTTTTTTACATACCTTGAAGCACATGAGTGCCATCATTTATGTTCGAAATGGCAGAGACAACAATTATAATGGTATGTAACATAACATTACCTCAAGCATATGAGTGCCATTATATTACCAAATAAACACTATTATAACTTCAAATATAATGTATTATAATCCCTAATATGTTACCTTCGTATAGGCATATAGCGTTGCTATGGTTATTGTATTCATCTTCATCTCCAGGAACTGAAATTATAAAAAAAAAAAACATCAACGGGGTGTGAATTTTTCGACATTCATCCCCTCCCTCTAAAAAAAATAAAGGTAGCAACTTACATGTAATGTCATGTGTGAATTCATTCCGAGCAAATTCATTGTCCTTCTCAACAACCATTGATGAAGTTTGGGGAACAACCAACATTGATGAAGCTTAGGGAACAACCGCCATTGATGAAGCTTGGGGAATAAAAATTTAAAATTAAATTGGTAAAAACGTTTACAAATAAAATCAGACATGATGAACAATAAAATTCAATTCACTACCATACCTTTAGATATTTGTTTCGAATAAGGTTGGTCGAATTCACACAATAATTCATCCATTGTTGTAGAAAGAGTTCTAGGGTTGAAATGGCAGACACAATAATTTTGGTTTTTGGGTTCCAATGGCAGTTAATGAAAAGTAGACGTTTGGGATTCCAAAACTGGTAATTCCCATGCCTTCATAAACATGGCGGTTACTTTTTTTTGTTTTTCTTTTTTTTTAATTGCTAAATTGTTTGGACTGGGCTTCATGAATCCCGTCTCTAGCATAGACCGTATCTCAGGAGACTTCCTGCATCAAAATTTATAAAATATGTTGGATAAAAGAGTATACATTGAAATAAACCTTACGAGATTTCTCAAAATTATATTTTATGTGTTTTATATATCTCTCAAAAATCTCATTTAACTTTCTCTTAATGTAAAATATTATAAATGAAAAGAATATTAAAGATGGTTCTAAAGAGTAGTAAATAACACAAAAACTTGGGTGAGATCGCCTCACTTGTGAGACGCATCTTATTGGGCCGACCCAATTGTGCAATTTTCTTTTACCAATTTCACAAATTAAAATGTCAATTTTGAGAGTTAAAAGACCAATTTAAAGATTTAAAAGACCAATTTCAAGGATCTGAAATTGATATTTTAAGTCATGTAATTTGAAATTTGTAAGACTTGTCAATTTTAAGACTTAAAAAACAAAATCTAGAACATTAAATTCATATATCAACTTTGAAATAGGATTTCTCAAACGTTAATGTTGATATTTAAAACTTAGAAATTAACCTTTTAAGTCTTAAAATTGGATTTTTAAAAAGTTATTGGGCTTGAGTCAGTTGCACGACTAAAACCGTTTCATAATAGACTTGCCCTAGTAAATAAACATGAACCCAACACAAAAAATTACAAATAAGTTGAGGAAAGAAACCTTAATTATTATTCCTGATAAATTCATGAAAATCATTTGATAAATTCCATTCGAATCATTTTAGATGTCCCATTTTCTTATTTGGCAAATTCATATCAATTGTATCATAAACTTTTTTGTGAATCTTTTTTTACCTAAATACCCTCACTTTTACTACTTTCAATACCCACCTACCACTTTTACCCCACTTTTCCAATTTCCAATACCCCAACTACCACTTTTTTAATTAATTTAATCAGTTAAAATACCCAACTATCACATTTTTAATGGATCCCATACCACCCTTAATAACCGTGAAAACCCAAATGGAACATCTAAAATGATTCGAAAGGAGTATTATTTAGTGTAGAAAAGAACAAAAAGGAAAAAGAAAAGAGAGGGAACATTACTACATTAGTGTCATCCACCCAAAATAAACTTTCAAGTTGAAACGTGGGAAAGAGTCCCTTGCCTCCCTACTTTTTACCCATACATTATACTCCTTCATAGATTTTATTTTATTTTTAAAATAAAAACAAATACCCTAAACAAAAGAAAATGAGTAATAAGTACTTCCTTCACCCTTGTTTTCTCTTTCCTTTTTCTTTTCTTTCTCTCTCTACTCTCTCTCTCTCTTAATTTTCATCTTCCTTTCTTTCTGTATACGAAATCCCAAATTAAGCTCATTGGCAATGGAGGTAACACTTGCAGACAAAAGCCACCACTAACATCTCCTCCAATTGCATCTTTCAAAACCCACAAATGATTATATTTATTTTAAATTAAATTTCTTGGTCTTTTTTCTTTTTTTCAAATTTCACTTAAAAAGATAAGCTTAGGCAACATCATCTGCTACTTTTTTCACAACCACCCTTTTTGGGTTCTTAAAGCTCCCCAGAAAAAAAAGGGCAAAAACTGATCAAATTCCCACTTTATTTTAATCACCCAGATCATCTTTTACAGATCTTTTTTAAAAAGATCAACTTATGGGTAACTTTCTGAATCCTCTGATTTTCATTTTATTTTCCCCCTTTTCATATTTTAATTTTTTTAGTTGACTCTGTATTATTATTATTTTGTTGTGTTATTCAGGAGATATGGATTCAGAAAACAGTGGAAGTATACAGTCTTCTAGTACTGGTGGTGGTGATGATCATGAATATGACTCTCATGGTGGTGGTGGTGGTGGTGCTTCTGGTGGTTCACTGTTTTTTAACCCTATGTCATGCTTAAATATTAACACCATGCCCATGCCTGCTTCTAGTACTTCTCCTCTTCAACTTTACTCTTTCAACAATGGTTCTTCTTCCTCCTCTTTTTCTCCTCATCATCAAATACCAACAATTCCCAACTTTTTTGATCATCCACCCCCTACTTTACCTCTTTCTTCTTTTCATAATAATAATAATAATAATAATAATAATAATAATAATAGTAATAATAATAATCAAGTAGACATAGGGTGGCCCGAAAAATTTGGTTCAATAAGACAGTCAATATCGACCGATGATACAAATTGCACTGAGGGTCCTCTAGGCTACAGCATCACCAACAACAACCAACAACTTCAACAGAACCCAAACCCATCTCAATCTTTATTACCTTTACCGGGTCAGGGTCAGGGTCAGGCCCAAGGCCCAACTGTATCCCTAGGATCACCACGTTCATCCTCAGCTCTTGGATCTGGTAGGAACCCGAAGAAAAGGTCTCGGGCTTCAAGACGAGCACCGACTACTGTACTGACTACCGACACAACTAATTTCAGACAAATGGTTCAGGAGTTTACTGGTATACCTTCACCCCCTTTCACTGCCTTCTCCCCTCGTACTCGCTACGATCTTTTTACTGGTCTTACTCATTCTAATAGCTCTACTACTATGGGCGCCCCGTCTTATTTGCTTAGGCCTTTCGCACAAAAAATATCTCCTGTCCCACAATCATTACAATTCTCGACTCATAATTCCAACCCTCTAAGCGATGTGTTGGGGCTTGGCACGGTCACTGCCGCAACACCGTCCGCATCCCACACAACCGCACCAGCACCAGCACCATCGACAAATTTCGAGTTATGTGACGCACAAAACTATCTTACCACGAACCCTCAACTTAGTTTCCAGTCATTACTACAACCTTCTTCTTCGCATTCTACTGCTCAAATTAGTTCCTCTGTTAATCCTGCTGCTGGAAATTACTTTGGCATTACTTCAATTCCTGATTCTATTGCTGTAAATGGCGCCTCTGATCATAATATTAATGGAGGTTCTACCAAGGGTGAAGGTATGGTAGATTCATGGATTTGTGCATCTGATTAATTAATTAAATTAGATTTTTAGTTTGTGTAATATTTCATTAATTAATTATATTTGTAACAATTTAGCAAACTACCACGAAAAAAATTATTATCAATTATTTACTAATTATTAATTGGGGAAGGGATTTTACTTATATTATACGTACAATGATCAACAGTTTATTTTAGATAAGTTAGTAAATATTGTATGAAATGACAACATTTTTTAACCGTTGAGATTGGGTGTGTGTATATATAATGCTGCTAATGCCTAATATACATAATTATATTCTATATGATCCCTATATTTGCAGTACTTGCTTACTTTTTTGTACGGTATAAATTGATTTAATTGAGCATTTATTTAGAGTACAATTACAAATACGTTTCTTTAGGTGAAGTTTTTGACACGTAATTAGCTTTAGGAGTTGTATTTGCTCTTTGTGTTTTTGTACTTGAATGTGGGCAACAAATTAATACACTTCTATATATATTGCTTGACTTATTATAAATTGTAATTAAGCTATTTAAATTTTACAACTACCTGTTTGAAATAGATTTAGAATGATTCTAATATTATATACGTTTCTACTGAAGTAGGATTTTTTATTAGGAAAGTTATTTAAATTAATTCAATCTCCTATCCATTTCTTATGAATAATCTTATATTTTGAAAATTTTTAAAGAATCCTACCTTTGCATTTCTTTTTTTATTTTTTATTTTTTTTATTTTGTGAATGGGCTATTGTTGCAAATAAGTGATTACAACCGGGGATTTGTTTCCTTCTTCATTTCAATATCAAAATAATGGTAAAGGATGGACCTTTTCTCTTCCTTGTCAATTTCAATATCCGAATGCCCTTTTCTCTAATTCTAAACCGGCAAATCCCTCTTCTTCTTTCGATATTAGAATCGCTAATTCTCATCCTCTTTAATTCTAAATCCCATGAATCCCTAAGAGGAACTAGAGTTCATAATTTCTGAAAATTGTTAAGATTTTCACTAAATTAAAGGAGGACGATGAAATGTTGAATATGGTGTTACTCCATAAAAACAAGCTTATAAAGATGGACAAGAATAAAAGGTTATGTAATGGCTAGTAAAAAATGTGAAATAGCCAGTTGGTTTTTTCACGGCTACATGCACAACAAAATGAAGGAAAATATTGAATTATTAAAAAAATTTAAAATGTGAAATTATTTACAGATATTGGATTATAAATTTGGATTATTCAAGATAATTTTTCCATCTTATACTTCTATACAACTATCGAAATTAATATTCTTTAAAAATGTTCCTTCAAATATCATAAAAACAAAATCTTGTTGAGATAGTGGTGTTTCTTCATTAACTTATATTCAATTTATTTTTCTTTACATCGCTATTTCAGTTTAATTTCGATTTGCTTGAAAGAGAGAATTGGGTTGAATAACATTAAAATTACATCTTTGAAAAAAAAAATCAGTTTTTTTAGTGACTGAAAAAAAAATCAGTATTTTATTGACTGAAAAAAAATCAGTTGATCAATCTTTATGGGGTGATAAATTTGGAAAATATTTGTTAATATTGTTAGATTGTTTGATTAGTTGTTGATTGTTTGTTAAGGTTAATAAAACAATACTATAAAGCTCAAATCAGATTTAAATTTTAGATTAAAGTCGATTTTTCAAGTGGCTTAATTAGTTATTTACTCAAATACTAACAATATAAAGGACAAAAATCAAAAAAATTTAGGAAAAATTACCTTGAATAATCCAATCTATTCTTGATTTTCCTACAATAATTTCACCTATTGATTAACCATGAATAATCCCAACTTTGAGGGGTATTTCCCTAGAATAAACTTGGGTAACCCAATGACCTGCTATAGCAAGTATTTCACCAAAAAAATAAATTAAATATTTTTGAAAATTTATATAAAAAATTCTAAATAATAAAAAAATGATAAATCTTTTATGAAGATTTTTTAACATTTTTTGACATTTTATTTTAATTTATATTTAAAGAAAAATTAAAACTTGTTATAGCAAGTCATCCGGTCACCGGGTTTACTCTAGGAAAATGCCCCTCAAAGTTGGGATTATTCATGGTTAATTAATAGGTGAGATTATTATAGGAAAATCGTGAATAGTTTAGATTATTCTAGATAATTTTTCCAAAAATTTATTTATCAAATAATGCCTTTTAAATTAGATGATAAAGAATATCGTATCAATAGAAAATCTTGTTTATTCGGATTAGTTAGGGAAGCATTAGTAAACGTTGGCAACAATCTAGAAGCACCTAAGAGTGGCTAGGTATATGCACCCAACAACTTGTGTTCTTGCAAAGTCAGCACATTTTCTTCGACATGAGTATTTAGACAATAAGATATTTTACTTGGATTTTAGCCGTATAGGTATATATAATTAGAAGTATCAAAAATAGCTACAAAATGATTTTATAATTATCTGATTTTATAATCGAACCTAATTTTAATTTGATTTCAAAAATAAATTTACTATCATGTAAAATCAACATAGACGTAGAATATGATTTCGTAAATATCTAAAACATCTGACTATCAGAATCAAACCAATGACCCAAAAGATTACCTATATAAACTTAACTTTTTTAAATTTTATTGTGGAAATCTTTTAAGCCAAATGAAATTCTTTTTGAGTCCGCTCTTTTTTTTCATTTTTTTCATTTTGTAAAAAGAAAGCTTTCACAATTACTTCGTAGTCTTTATCATTTAAAATTTTTTTATAATTTTCATTTTTCATTTTATTTTAATGGATTTACACTTGTTTTATTCATATGCATCTAAAGTGTTTCCTTTGCATTTTATATTTTTTTTATGGCTTTACCTATTTTTAAAAATTTAATAAACTGAAAAAATATCTATCAAAGAACACTATAATTTGTATCCAATATAGTTTTATTTGTATGCAACGCAATAAGCATAACTACTACAATATCTATTACATTGATGTAAAATGACG
This sequence comes from Amaranthus palmeri, assembly GCA_019776075.1. Classification (NCBI taxonomy): domain Eukaryota; kingdom Viridiplantae; phylum Streptophyta; class Magnoliopsida; order Caryophyllales; family Amaranthaceae; genus Amaranthus; species Amaranthus palmeri. The sequence goes on from JAAKBH010001175.1 coordinate 21,081, forward strand.
GGTTATTATCTTTAACTTATACTCCCTCCGTTTTTTTTTTCCTTTCCGTTTATAATATTCTATTGTGGAGAGAAGTTTGATTAAGATTTTTAAGACATTTATAGATGATAAAATATATCCATATGAGATCTCCGTCTTAATGTATACTTTTTTATCATATATTTTTTATAATTTTTATAATACGTATTTAGATATATTTAGGCTCGAAAGGTGCGTTGAAAACTGTGTAAAAAGTAAATGAGAAGAACAAAAAAGAACGGAAGGAGTATTATTTGTACAACTTTTTAATTTAGATTTAATCGATTTAATTGAATCGAAGTCTTGACACATTGGTTGCTAGACTATGGTAGGATTGTACGATTCTTTTCTAGATTCTGCTACGATTCACTTAACTACGTAATTTTATAATCAAATTTATTAATAATTTATTATTTTTTCTTTTACCAATATACCTTTATAAAGAAAGACAATTTTTTAAATTTCTAAAAAAAAAGACTTATGAAAGTTAGATGTTTTACCATATGTTTTATTGTTGGGAATTGCAAGAAGTAAACTGGCCCTGACTGTTAGGATATTGTGAAGCAGCCAATTGAGGCAATCTCACGGTTTTCTTCCTCGTACGCACAGTGGACCCGTTTTCATGTTTTGTATGGTTTTAATTTTCTTTGTACAATTAAAATTCGATTTGTTGATGGAATCAATATTCAAAAACCAACCAGAAACATAATTTATAGTTTATTATTAACTATATTGCCGTAAAGTTTAATTAATCTAATAGAATAATTCCAACATACTAGTATATTAAATTGTGTGGTGGTCGTCTTGTAGTCATGATCGAAACCATCTTTTTTGCCTTTATTTACCATTTTGCGTGCTATTTATTTAGTATTATTTAATTATTTTTTGTGAATTATCATAGATGAAGCATGTAAAAGGAAATAGTAGGCATTAATATTTTGTCTAGACTTTCATTTAGGCTTTCTTAATTTTACTAGTTGTGAGGTCACGTGTTATTTTATATATTTTTATAAATTATTACGAACGAAAATATTGAAATACCAATCTGTTGTAAATATTTAAATGATGTAAAGGCTGCAAGTATACGTCGGTTTAATACATTTTTATTCAACTTGGACTCTAGCATAACCCAATCTGTTGCAATAACCAATATTTATCCATATTTATCCATATCTCATAACTTTCTTCGCTATAATCAAGACACCACTACAAAATCTCTTTAAAGGAATATGTTATGAATGGTGACTTGAGTGCACAATTCAAGTGTGCATTAATGAGTGACTTTTGGAATAGAATCCTATGAGATTAAAGATGGCTGATTAGAGTGTGTGACTTAATGATGGTGTTTAAGTTGGTGATCAATGCATGGTGTAAATGGTGTAATGATGGAGGCACTTAAACATGCATATTGTATGGGTAAAAATACGATGAAAAGATTTATCAAGATTAACCGTAATCTGGCAAGGAGAGTGAGGGCATGATCTGGCATCTTTGGGATCCATCTGGGAACATCTCAAGAGCCAGTAATGTCATCTCTGAAACTGGCAGCACTAGTATGGTTCTTTGAATCTGATAAGTGTAACACTTGTATAAGTAATGATTATAATGAGAAATAGCTTGTTCTTAGGGTAGGAGACAATATCTGTAAAAAAGACAAGCAAAATATTTCTTATGGCTTAGGGAAGCAACACGTGTAAAGGTAGAGAAAAAGTCTTGTGAAAGAGAACAACTTGTGCAAAAAGGCTCTTTTGGAAGTACGTAAGAGGAACTCAACATTGCAAATGATTGTCTATAAATACAAGCATTCGACACTTCAAACAAGGTAACTACAACTATAACCATAATCCAACAACAATAGTAGTACAAGACGAATAAGCAAGTAACAAACAAGTCTCTCAATTTTATTACATTTGACCTTACGTCTAAACAAGTCCTATGCGATAATCCGCCTGACTGCCACAGCGCGTCTTGAGGGACTCGATAGGCAACTCTTTGAATCCAGTACTGACTTGAGCGTCAGAGAAGGATTCCGGGAAAGAGTCTCGGACCTTTTCTAACCAGTGGTGTGTTTTGTAGATCATCCTCCCTTCTCTTCCATAAAGATCTAGCAGCATAACTGGCAAGGAATTAAGCTCAAGGCCTTCACCAGCTTAATCACCCTGGTTATCCACTAAATCAAGTGGTTAATTGTATAATTAATTGTTCTCAGAATTAGACAGGAACACATATTATGATGGTAATTAAAGCATAATGAATGAGACTTAGGACTTGTTTAGATGGAGGGAAATGAAGGGAAAAGAAAGAAAATGATTTAGAGGCTTAAAAATCCCCTTGTTTGGATAGCAAAAAAGAAGGGTGGGGATTTGGAGGGATTAGCTCCCTTCATTTTGTTAACATCCAAATCTCTTTATAAAAGGAAATATTTGAAAGGAAAAAGCAATTCCTTTCTTTCCCCTTTCTTGCCTTCCTATACAAACAATGTAGTCTTTCCGTTTCTTTCTCTCCCCTTCCTTTCCTTCCCCTTCCCGTCCTTTCTTTTCTCTCCTAATTTTCCATCCAAACGTAGTGTTAAAGAGGAGTTGAGCACATCCACAAAATAACCCAAGCCAAACACTAGCCTAATATTTTCTCTAATTGCAATTCTCCATTTGTGATAATATAAGAGATACTACACACCAGATGACGTATCCTTAATTGGGTGAACCTCGTTAAATCTTTGTGTCATTTTATTGCATTTTGATTTCCTATAAACATCGATTTATTGTTAGCGTAATTTGTTTCACACAAGACTTCGCACTTTCGATCTTTGTGACATTCGGGATTGAAATACATTGTTTGATCTCTAGTATAGCATCATTTTCATAATAGAATAAGACTTATAATCTACATAATTAGTGAAAACTCAACTTCCTTAACGCCATTTTCTACATACAAGATCAATCGCAAAATAGCATAAGTCAAATGAAGGTTTTTGATGCATACAACATAAAATTTGAAAACAGAATCATCCAAATCAAATATTTGAAATTAAAATTTCATTAACAAGATCACTCACAAAATATAGCATAAGTCATAAAGTACCAAAATAAAAAATGTAATAGTCAAAGAAGATAATCCATAAAGAAAGTATTGGACAAATACTCTGAAGAATTGAGATAGCACAGAACCAGCGACAAAGGCAAGTCCTGCTGAACAACGGCTTGATGAGGCAGCCAGCCAGATGGCACACCAGTGACCGACTTGGTGAAATAGCAGAAAGCGTGGCGCTCCCTCCGGGAGAATCGCATCACCTATTTCGGGGAGTAAGTAGTCCCCACGAAAGGCTTACTCCAGAAGACAAGAGGCAAATACCTGAAAGGGTGACCGGCAAGCCTTGGGCACCCTCACCCAAACGGTCTTATCCCCATAATTCTTCAAATCATTCAATTCAGGGTAGCAGACGACTAACCCGTTAATGGAGGTGAAAGAGACAAAAGGCTCCTTCCTCGAAAGGTCCAACTTGTACAGGCTATGCCATAGCCTGAGCATCATGGGCAACTTCATGAACTCACACGTCCATATAAAGGAAATAATCTTCCGGGTAGCTTGACGAAGAAGTTGGTTTAAAGATATCTGGTAAAAGCCAAGCAAACTAGAAAAGAAAGGGTGAAGAGGGAAACGGAGTCCGAAGGCAAAATGGTATACGTAGACGGGGACGAATATGTCACTCTCGTTGTCAGAAGAGATTTAATACTCATTTGCCGTAAAGCCCACTTCCCCTAATCTGCACCAGTATCCCTTTTCTCTAGGAATGTGGCAATAATCTTCCAAAACGAACTGGGTCCTAACCAGCACCATCTCCTGAAGGGTCCCTTCCGTTAGTGTAGACTCACTCAGATTGCGAGTTCCCTTAATATCCAGTGTAGAAAAGTCAAAAGGGGCGAAGACAGTATCATCAGAAACACCGACAGTTGGGGGGATTAAATCATCCGTCCAATGAAAATGGACCCATCTCTTAGCCATTTCCCAATCAGAAGGAGGCTCGTGGGGTAAAGCCTCAGGCAGAATAGTAGTAGGAAAAGAGAATATTGGATCCTCCGTCAAGCCCTGATCAAAGTCATGCTTCAGATTGGGAGCAGAAACCATCTTGAACTTTAGAAAGAAGAAGGAAGAATTCAAAAAGAGAAAGTCGGGAAGGCAGTTACAGAGAAAGGAGAGTCAGAAGATGAGACAAGGCAAAAAGGAAACAAAGAATGACAAAAAGAGAAGACTATAGTGTCCCAGGGCTCCCGGAGTATGAAGCTTATACTCCTTTGAGCGAGTCGAGGGCTAAGATCTACTGTCTGCACCAACAGGACCCCATGTGGCAGAAGCCATTCAAACGGTAGGGAAAAATCCAAAAGAGTTTTATCATTTCCATGATGGTCCGGGTCATTGGACGGAACACTATCGCTCCTTGAAAAACAACATCGAAGATTTGATCTAGAAGGGTTACTTCCAGCATTACAAAAGGGAGAAGTACCTCGCCAAAAGACCAGACAGAAGTTCGTCTGGACAGATCGGGGGAGAAGACCACCAGAACCCCAAAAGAAGGAAAAAAATCCTCATGATATACCAAGAAAAGGGTGTACCAGAGGCCAAGGCGCACTTGAAGGCAGCAAAAGCACCCCAATGTGAGATGATGGAGGTAATAGAGCAGACAGATCCACCATACCTGCCAGACTGAAGGAAAAGTCACGTTGCCAATCACCATCACGGACAAACAGGGGGTAACCATCACCGTTCCCCAGGAATTCTATGTCATCGATGCTCCGACAAGGTACAACTGTATTCTCGGAAGGAAGTTCACAGTGGCTGTCATCAAACCCCTCTTTATACCATTCATCAACTTCCATGCACTATTCACTCCTCAACTATACATTATCCACTTCTTTCCTAAATTAGACATCTTCACACAAAAGCATATGTAGCACACCCCTAGCATCCACCCACACACACTAACACACTTACGCTTACCTAAATGAACGCAAATTTATGTCCTAGCTAGCTTGTTTTCGTGCCTTTATGTTTTTTTTTTTTTTCATTTTTTGTATTAACAATATTATTTGTTTTGATGTAATTTTCTGTATTTCAAATTAGCCGAAAGAATGATTGTATAGGTATTAATGAATATCCAAATAAGATTTGCTAGTTTGGGATGTGAAAGTTATGACTTTGATAAATTTCAAGTATAGAAGATGTGTGATTTTTACTTGTAATTTTTTGCTATAAGGACTAGACTATAAACAACTGTATGATAGTTTTTTGGACACACATATATATGTATTTTTCTTATAATTATAAATTCAATATATAAATATAATGATACTATTAGGCATATATTAGTTTTGGTAATAATTTTTATGTTGTTGGTTCTATATAAATTTTATAAAGTAATGTCGAATATTTTTAAGTAATATAATAAAATATTTTAGAATAATTTTAGTTTGTTGCCAAAGGAATTTAATGTCGTTGCAAAAATTGGTGCAAGTTGTTTACAATGATATAGTCGTTGCAAAAACTAGCAATATCTATTATTACCTAAATATTTTCCCAACAATAAAGTCGTTGCAAAAAGTATATTATCAAGTAATGCAACAAGAAGAGTTTTTGCGAAAATGGATTTTTAACAATAATTGTTGTTGTTGTGAAAAACATAAAATTTTGGTAATGACTTTTTTTCGTTTGCTACGACTAATTTTTGCAACAAAACAGACTTTTGCAGCTATTGCAGTCGTTGCCAACTACATCCGTACGCGTAACAACTAAAGTTGTTGCAAAAAACACATTTAGCAATGAAAAGCTTTTTTTTTTCAACAAAATTTGTTGTTGCTAAAAAAAATATTTTTCTTGTAGTGGATAAAAGAAGTTTATACTACAATTAAGTTACAAGTGTCTTACAATATAATTAACTAAGTTACCTAAAATCCCATTTTTCCCAGAGGAGCCTACAATCACATCTCAAAAGCATTACATCAAGAGTACTGTTCCATTTAAGTGGTTAAAAGTTGATTTCAAATAGGTTTCACACATTGCTTGTATCATTATTTTAACAAGCAAGGTGGAGGTAATTCTAATTGTCATTCAGTTCCATATAACAAGTGTTCCATTTTAATATTGGTGGTTAATTGAAAGTTCGTATTATTCTTGGAAAATCAGTGAAAGGTCGTATTATTCTGGGTAATTTTTCCTAATATATATTGTCTAATATAGAGCACTATAGTAGGGGTGAAAGTTATTCAGATAAAAATCACAAACCAATCCAAACCGAATAAGATATGGTTTAGAATTTTATACACTGGTTTGGATTTTAATTGTATTTTTAAAATCGGAATGTTTTGGTTTGGATGAGGTTTGAGCATAATAAAAATCGAAAAACAAAATTCTGAACGAATTTAAAATGGAAGCTCACTTTTACATTGAGCTAAACTACTTGGTGAGTGAATCTTGTGCGACTTGACGTGTAAATAGAAGATTTTAGGAAAAATTACTTAGAATAATCAAATCTATCTGTGATTTTCCTACACTAACCACACCCATTGATTAACCATGAATAATCCCAACTATGAGGGTTATTTTCCTAGAGTAAATCCAGTGACCAAATGACTTGTTATAACAAGTTTTATTTAAAAAAAAGATAAATTAAAAATAAAATATCAAAAAAAACATAAAAAAATGTTCAAAAAAGTTTATGATTAATTATTTAGAAATTTTTATGTAAATTTTTAAATTTTCTTTCTAATTTTAAATTATTTTTTAGTTTTACTTTTTTGGTGAATTACCTACTATAGCAGGTCATCAGATTACCTAAGTTTACCCTAGGCAAATGCCCCTTAAAGTTTGGATTATTCATGATTAATCAATAGGTGCGATCATTGTAACAAAATCATGAAAAGTTTATTCTAGGTAATTTTTCCAAGATTTTAATTGGCAATTTTATCAAAAACGACATAGGCAATCTTATAACAACAATCACCCTTAATTCAATGATTAAAATTTTATTTTGACATTCTCATTTTTGCAACTATGATTTTATATAATTTTAGTTTACAACTTGGTAATCTAATTGAATTTGCAGTTTAGATTTGTTTATAGTGGAAAATTTGCTTTGGATTAGTCTAGAAAAGTCAACACGAATTAATTTAGTTTGGTTCGATTTGGATTTGCAGCCCGATTTGGTTTGGATTATATTGAAAAATCAACAACCAAAATAAATTTGGTTTGATTTGGTTTTATGAAAAAACTAAATTACAAATCAAACTTTCACCTCTACTCTGTAGTATATGTTTATATAGTTGTAGGTTTTGGGTATATGGCTTTTTCTTGTGCTATGCTTGTAAAAGAACTAAAGAAGACTCAAATTAATAATAACCATGAAGAACTATCCAAGGTACTGGCTACAAATTATAGTTTTTTTTACTGGGTTAATGCAGTAACTTATACAGGTATGAAACACAACATGTTCAGTTGATTCAAGCCCGAAATCTTGCCATGAGGGAGGTGAGTTCGATCACCTCATAGCATAATCCTTGGCTTGCACATTTGAGAGATATGAGGTGAGTACAAGGAAATATGAGAGCATAAAGTTTGGGTCATTTAATCATGTGATGATCGAAGATGAGTTGGAGAGCATTGAGAGTGCTAGGGTTTAACACCAATAGAATCTTCTTCTTTGTACTAGGGGTTTGTGTGGGAGATTGAAGAAAAGCTTCAATGTTTGGTTTGGAGGATTCTTCTAAAGCTTGTAAGGTAAGTCATTTATGTAATGTTGATTTCATTAATGACAAGATACTTTTTTTTGAGGGGGAGATAACCATAGATACCTCATATATTTGTGTGTTATGTCCATTTTTTGTGGTGCTCTGTTTTTGTTGTTTTCTTTGCACTTGTTTTTGTTATTGTTTCTTCACTAAAGTCTAAGTCGATTCACAATAATTGGTATCAGAGCTTTAGATTAGATTTGTGGGTTGTTTTGTGGGTGAAAATTTGTGTCTTTGGTGTAGAAACAAATTGGGTGATGGTGCAAAGTTTCACATTCCAATGTTTTGATATGGAAGGATGAAATTTTCAGTGCAGAGGAGCACCGTAGAGGATTTGTTGGTTCAGCAAGGTATTTATAATGCTCTTGAGAAGAGTAGGCCCACAATAATGGATGAAGGAAATTGGGTATCTATGAAGAAGGCGGTGAGCACGATTAGGCTTGCCATTGCACTCAAGATCAAGTATAATTACTTGAATGAGTTGGACAAGCTTCAAAAGGTGTATACTTTGAAGTCTTTAACCAAAAACTTGTGCTTGAGATGTGAATTGTATCAACTCATGAAGAAGGATAATACAAGCATGCAAGATCGCATTAAAACATACAATCAATTGGTGTCCAATTGTTGAATGTGGATGAAAAGCTTTGCGATGAGAAGGCCCTACGACCCTTGGCTTCTCTTCCAAAGAGCTATAAAAATATAGTTCAAACTTTGCTTCTTGGAAAGGAATCTCTTATGCTTTGGGGTTTTCCTAGGGCTGGCAAAAGCTGACCCGACCTGCTAACCTGATCTGAAACCGACCCGAAATTAGCGGGTTTGGGTTTAGATTTTTGACCCAATTAATTAAAGGTCAACCCGACCTGATCTGTTTATTAAATGGGTTAGGTTCAGGTTGAATTTTTAAACCCAAAAAATACCTGTTTAACCTGTTTATTAAATGGGTCAATCAGGTCAGGTCGACCCATATTACCCAATATAAACCCATGAATATTTATAAAAATAATATACATATATTAAAAAAAAAACCTTAGCCCAAGCCCAAACATTAACCCTAATTTTATCTAACTGGTCCCCTTAATATATATACGGATATACCCTAGTTTTTTTCCATTCCTGATTTCAGCACTACTAACCCTAAAGACTAAAGAGAAAGTAAGAAATGAAAAACCCCTAAAATCAAATCTGCGGCGCATCTGGAAGAATTCTCACCATTTTAGTCTTCTCTACGCTTCTTCAATCTACCATTCTACTTCTACCTAAGATCCTCAATGTCAAATTCCAAGGTAAGAACCCTAATCTTACCGCTTTTATTGTTTGTTCGCTTATTCTTCTGTTTCGTTTATTTTTTTTTGTTCTGCTTCGTTTATTCTTTTTGTTCGTTTAGTTCATTTTAGTGTTTGATCGATTTGTTTCGTTTATTCTCTGTTTCGTTTATTATTGTTCAATTTGTTTCATTTTAGAGTTTTGTTCATTTTAGAGTTTCTGTTTTTTTTTTAGTGTTTCGTTTGTTAGTGTTTGATTATTGTTTATTTTAGAGTTTCTGTTTTTTATTTTGTTTTTTTAGTGTTTCTATTTCATTTAGTGTTTCTGGTTTTTTTTTGTTTAGTTTAGTGTTTCTGTTTTTTTATTGTTTCTGATTCTTTTTAGTGTTTCTGTTTTTTTTTTTCTGTTTCATTTTAGTCTTGTTTGTTTGTTCAATTTAACTCAGTCTTATTTTTGTATACCAATATGTCTTAGTTAATATTGGTTATTTTTTTTATAGTTTGATAACTTATTTTTTTGTTTGTTAATGAAGCAAAAATGGAATCACAATTGGATAAGCTTTGTGGGATTGTAATGAACATAAAAGTTGAAGAAGAAGAAGAACTGAAGAAGACATATCTTGCCCTAGTCCAAGTCCAAGTCCAAGTTTCGGTTAAAATGAATTTAGTTCAAAAGCGACTATGATGTAGAAACTCATTATGTTCGCTTTTGGTTTTGGCTTGTCAACAAAACGATTTGTAATGATTTGATATTTGTACAAATTAATTATGCTGCCTTATGAATGTTGGATAGTTAAATATTAGTGTATCTTTTGTGAATGCCTAAATGGGTTATTAGTGGGTTAAATGGGTCAAATTTGATGACCCGAACTTATGGGTTAAATGACCCAAATAAACCCAAATAAAATAGCAGGTTAAATGGGTAAATAGCAGGTTGACCCGACCTGCTACAGATCAGGTCAGGGTTTCAATTTTCGACCCATTTTAATAAATGGGTCAGGTTCAGGTCAATGCTCTAGTGACCCATTAATAAATGACCCGAACCTGAAAATGACCCAACCCGATCTGTTTGCCACCCCTAGGTTTTCTCTTATTGCTTGCACATGAATAGTAAACTAGTACAATCCTTCCTCGAAGGGGGGTACTTCTTTCATACTGATGCACTGTTTCAATTGGGATGTCCCTCATTTTGGTGTTTGTACTTGTCTTGGTTTTAGCGCAATGGAAATTTTATTCATTTTCAAAAAAAATTGTTTATTTATTGCAAATGTCCATATATAGTGTGGTCCAACCTAAATTCATAGAAAAGTTTTTTTGCTTTTTATATCATTGATTGAAAGATCATGATCTTTATAAGCCCACTTATGGATCTTCCCGCATCTTTAATTTAAACGTTGATTTTGATTGAATAAGCTTTAAAAAAATCAAGCTAAAAGAACCCCAAAGAATAGAGTAATGTAGAAGAAGTATGATATTGGAGCTGTTAGAACTCTATTCGCCCTTTTTTTACGCTTTATAATCATAATCAACCTTTCTTAAACCCTCTTAAATTTACTGTTCTGTCTTTTAGATTATTAATAATAATAATATGAAAAAATTGTCAAAAACCATCTAATAATTTTTTTAAAAAAGTACTTAATAAAAAAAGTTTTGCCAAAAAATGCCTAACAAAAATTTTCTTTTCCAAAGAGTGACAAGTGACGTTAAATATAACGTTTGATTGGTTAAAATCAAAAATTCTTTTTCCACATTTTCATTTTCATTTTCAACTTAATTTTGATTTTGAGTAAAAAGTAGAGGAAGAAGACAGTGAGAACATTGAACTGAAAAATAATTTGATGATGAGAAAGAAAAATTTTCGATTTGGACTAGTCAATCGTTATATTTGACGATCAACTTAAGGAAAACGGTAATTGATACTCTTTAAAAAAGAAAAAATTTTATTAGGTATTTTTTGACAAAATATTTTTTATTAAGAATTTTTTTGTAAAAAAATTATTAGATACAATTTCACACATTTTCATGATAATAATAATAGTAATACTCCCTTCAATTCATCATAATTGTCCACTTTACTTTTTTGTTACTATTCACTAATTACTCTTAATTTGTATTTTGCTCTTAATCTATAAAGTAAAATATAGTCATGTGAGATCTTATTTTGTTCGTCTCAATGCAAAGATTATTAATATCAAATTTTTATAATTTTTAATTATACACAATTAAAGATATTAAAGATTAAAATGTTGGCTCGACATGTGTGAAAAAAGTAAAGTAGACAAATAAGATAAATTGGAGGGAGTAATATTTTCTCTTAAAATAACTTAATATTGTAGCAATCCCAAAGCCACTATACCGATGAAGTATTAGTCAATCTTTTTAAGAGAACAAATCTGATGATTAGCCAAGTGATATGATTGGTGCTTTTTTTTGCTAGGATTGAGTGTCTAGAGAGTATGGTTTTCAAAGTCGAAGTATACTAGGTATTTGCCCGTGCTATGCACCGATATTCAAAAGATTTTGTTATAATAGATGTATAATATATTTTTAACCAAGTTGTTAAATTATAAAAAAGGTTTACAGTTATGAACAATAATTACACATGTACGTATGTATATCACTATTTTTTTTAAAATGGCGTATATCACTATATAAGAAAGTAAAGAAACACTACAAATTTAAATTTAAAATATTAACTTGCAAAATTTTACTAGCAAACAAAAATTTTATATTTATTATTTAATTATTATACTAATTACAATGATTATAAAAATAAATAAATGCAGTGATTATATTTGGTATCCATATATGAACTAGATGTAAAACTTAATAACAAAATGTACCTGCACAAAAGATAAAAAAACGATTATATTTGGTATATGAACTTATTAATAAACAAAATAATTTAAAAACCTCAAAGAACATTATTGTTCATTTTCTTGGATAACAATATATAAGGGTAAGAAAAATAAACTAAAATAAAGAGTACAACTTAAAAACAAATAAATACAATAACCAAACCCATAATTCCTTTTTTTAAAAAAACACCAAAACTAAAATCAAAATTTAGTAAGTCATATATCTATTGAACTTTTTCTCTGAATACAAATAACATAAAAATTTCGACAATATTTTTGAAATGAAGTTGAGATGTAATATGATACTCCCTCCGTTCCTTTTTGATGTTCCTATTTGGGTTTTTCACCAAAATTAAGAAAAATGGAATCTTTGGTGGTAGTGGGCATTATTTTAATTATATAGTAGTGGAAAGTAATGATTATATTGGAAGTATGAGAGAAAAAATAATTAAATAATAGTGTAATATAATGATTGTATGGGAAATATGAGAGAGAAAATAATTAAATAGTAGTGTGAAGTAAGGAAAGTGGGGTTTTAAGGGGTAAAAGTGGAATGAAAACTTTCCAAAAATGGAAAGTATTCTAAAGTGGAAAAACTTATGAAACTACCCGTTTTAGTAAGGTGGAAAAACAAAAAGGAACGGAGGGAGTATATTGTGATATATATTGTGAAAAATCGTTGCTCTTTCATCTTATTTTGGAACTTGATAATATTTATATATAACATAGTTCAAATTTAATGGAGTTAACCAAAAGGCTTGTTAGTTAAATTTTGTGAAAATAGTCTTTCAATGTTAATTTAATAATATTACTTTTAAATTTTAATAATAACTACATTTGATGAAAATTCAATCTTATCAAGTCTAAAAAGTTGATCAAGAGTCACAACAATCATCCAAATAATAAAGTTCTATTATATATGAAGATGATAAGTCTTTCATTTATAAATAAAATAAAAATAATACCTACATTTAATTTAATGAAAACTATATCTTATTAAGTCTAGAAAGATGATCAAGAGTCACAACTATCATGAAAGTAATGAAGTTTTATTATAATCGAAGATGAAAAGACTTATTTATGGTGATAGAATAAAAAATTCAACATTAATAAGAATGACAATAAAATGAGGAAAACATAAAGGGCCAAACACTCTTCCATAGTGTGACATGTGGCAAGAATTTCTTGTATTATAATATGTATATATGATGATTATGCTTTAAAGAAAACTTTACTCTCACATTTAATATAGTTTGAAGTAAGGAGAAAATTAATATTTTTTAAGAAAAAGGTAAATAATGGTCACAAATAACGAGAGAGAATAAATTGTATGGTTGAAATTAAAAGATTAAAATATATAGTATAAATGAGATTCAAAAGAAGTGATCGGTCATAGTCCAAAAAAAGAAATGATGCAAAATAAGTAGGACAAACTAAAATAGAAAATAGTACAAATTAAATAGGACGGAGGGAGCATACAATTATGCGTCTTTGACATTTAGGTATAGTTTTTTTTATTCCATTATATATTTATAACTGATAATGTGATAATATGATCAGTTTCTCATATTTTTTTAACACAGTTTTATTGTGAGACTGTCTTGATTCATGTTAGCTAGCCTAGATAAAGTATTTCAAATATTCACTTTTTGATTGCTTAATGACCATAAAGTTTTTTTAATGTTAAAACTGGCACGTTTTTAAATATGCATTTTTGAATTTTGGGCTTCTTATATGGATCAGAATATATCATCATGAGATAGTCTCATGAAAGCACAGTATTTGCTCAAAATAAAAAGCTACTCCTTCCGTTTCCTAATATATTATCATTTAGAATATTATATTTTGAAGAGAGAAATTTTATTAAGATTTTAAAACATATATAGATAAAAAAAAATATATACGTGTGAGATCTCGTTAGATTTGTCTTAATATATACTTTTTTATTATATATTTATTTTTATTTTTTGTAATGTGTATATAAATATATTGAAGTTTGAAAGTTGCTTTGAAAACTATACAAAAAGAAAATGAGGAGAACCAAACAGAACGTAGGGAGTATGAAATTTTTTACTTGCTTTTTAGTTTTTGGGCCATAGTTTATTGAAAAAAATTGACCAAACATTTGCATTTTCATTGATTAAACAAATAATTAAACACACCAATGTGATATGAGCCCATAAATTAAGCCAATTAAAACGGTCAATAGCAATTAAAAAACCACAGTAAGTAGATGAAAGACATTATAAGAGACCATTGAGGGCTAAAGTAAAGTAAAACAAACTCACTACAGAAGGATTTGGCATAGAAATTAAAAAATGTTTAGTTTTATGTTGGAAATGCCATTATAACCTCTAAAGTGATAATTGTAAAAGTTAATAATCTATGTGATGAAAAAGCATGAATAGACATTTAAATAGTTATTTTTTGATTATAAATAATAATATATCAGGTAACTGGGACGGAGCATAGATTTGACTGGCTTTATTTATTTTCACATTTTTTTTAATATGAGGTCCTTCATTCTATTCAAAGATAAAAACTTTTTCACTTTAAGAAAAATAATTAAAGACAAAATGTATTGTAACTTTTATATTACTTTGAGTATAAAAAGATTTACAAGCAAATCACTTTAAAAGTATTGCTCAATATCGAATCCTAAATATCACCATTTAATATTTGAAGCTCTTTATTTATGGGGGCCTTAGGCGATCAACTACCCGAAGAGTCTTAAAAATGTTGGAATTTAGATGCGTTAAGCGGAATTTCAAAAAACATATTTCTTAACACCTAAAATAGGATCTCATGCATATATTAATACATAAAAAGTATGTATAAGATTCATACCCTCATGCGTGAATTCCACGTAGTATGACTGGGTATGTAATGTCACCAAATGAGATTAGAACGTCAATTGTCGTTCATTTAGTATTGGTCCATAAGCACCAATTGAATCACCACGTATGTTAGTACGGAATAAGAAATATTTATACCATTATTACTTTTAACGTGGAGATAGGTAGAGAGAAATAGTACACAAGCTTATCAAAATCAATAGGTTTTTATAATAGGAAAGCGAGGTGAGGAAGCTATGTATGAGGGATGGGGTCATGCAAATGCAAATGCAAATGCAATTGTTGGTAGCAATGATGGCTTATATTCTCTATTTATCCACCTCTCAACTCAAGGACCCTACTTCAACGGGGTACTCCTCTTAGTTCCTGCTCCACACACACAGACACTACCTTTTCAACATACGGATCGGATGCCTTTCATACTTGTATACTCATTTACAATCGTATGCGAGCAAGGAGAAATACATCATCAATTATTAAATTTTACCCATCAATTTTAAGGATAAACATTAATCCTTGTGAGACAAATTTATTTATAGTATCAATTGTTTTATAGTATCATTTAGTGTGACAATCTATAAATTTTGTAAATGATATTTAAATAAATCTTAAATATGTGGATAAAATTAAAATAATCTGATATAGGAGCAGTAAATTACTCCATTCGTTCCTTAATTCAACTTTATTTATCTTCATTTTAATACTCCCTCCGAATTATTTTAGATGTCCCATTTGGGTTTTTACGGTTATTAAGTGTGGTATGGGGTCCATTAAAAAGATGATAGTTGGGTATTTTAATTGATTAAATTAATTGTAAAGGTAGTAGTTGGGTATTGAAAGTAGTAAAAGTGGGGGTATTTAAGTAAAAAAAAAATAGACACTTGATATGAATTTGCCAAATAAGGAAATGAGACAACTAAAATGATTCGGAGTATTTAGGTTATGCTTATGTCCCTACATATCTTCCACTAATCCCATTTTAACATTTGTATATTTCTTATCTTATTTACATGTTCCACGATAACTTTATATTAATATATTTTATTAGTTGTAATTCCCATATATATTCGAAAATTTTCTTTTAATATTTTTTTGATCTTTATGATCTCCACATTTCCTATATCAACTTTATTATTTAATAAAAAAATACTCCCTCCAATTTAGCAGTAACATCCCATTTGCTTTTTGGACACTATTCATCTCTTATTCCTAATTTGTATTTTTTTATTAATTCATAAGTTAAAATATAATCAATTGGGATCTTGTTTGCTTCGTATCAACGCAAGGATTATTCATATCAGCTTTTCATAATTTTTATTACGCACAATTAGAGATATTAAGGATTAAATAAGTGCATTGAATAGAGTGTATAAAGTAAATAAGATATTGATAGTGAATTAGAGAGAGTATTTTTCGTATTGAAGTATTATTCTTCTTAATTTTCGTGAATATTTTTTTATAAGAACTTTAATCAATTAACGAAATACCCAATAAAAAAAGTTCAAATTAAAATTAACAGTACAACTTTAGCTGTGTCGGAGGGAGTGGGAGTATGTAAAACAAAGATTTTGCAACCTCCGCTGAAACTTTGAAGCATGGAACAGTATGGCTAACAGCAAGTGCTCATTGGTGCACACCTTCAAATATGTGTATTGTAATTACAATAATTTCTAATCAATAATTATGATTGTCAATCTCTATAAAAAGAAAAAAAATTAATAATAAGATAAACAAAATCAAAAAAGATAAAATTAAAACTACAAACTTCTCACCCTATTAAATTGTAGACATAAGTGAAAACGATGACGTATTAGCGATCGAACGACGAGTTTCAATCACTAACACCACCAAGATCGAAATATGTGAAGTCTTGTGAAACAAATTACGCAAACTATAAACTCGATGTTTGTAAGAGATAAAATGCAATAATAAAATGACACAAAATATTTACGAGGTTCACCAAATTTTGGCTAAGTCCTCCGGTGTAGTATCTCTTATATTATAACAATTGAGAAATTACAATTAGAGAAGAGATGAGGCTAAGTGTTTAGCTTGGGGTATTTTGTGGGATGATTTTGTGGGATGATATTCTAAGAGCATGTGAGTCCTCCTTTTATAGGAGATAATTACATTCAATGAGTACAAATAATAATGACTAAGAATTACTATATCTTAATCAATTCTAGCATATTATTATGAAGTAACCGAAGGAAATAGCTAGCATCCAAGAATATGAAGCGCCAAAACAGTAAGTGGAGCATTCTGTCCAACAGTGCTCGTTCAAGTCAAGAAAATGCTCGTTCGAGCATGCTGCAGATCAAACCTTCTGTCTTCTACTGATCAGCTGGCTCGTGCAAGGCACATAGTGTTCTATTGTTTGCCTCGTTCGAGCATCTCGACTCATGGCTGATTCTTGGGCTGTCAAACTCTTCATTATCTCAACTCATTAACCACATATTTAACTCATCATTACACCACATGTTTAAGTCTCTTTAATCCTCTTTTAACTCCATGAATTAATTCACTTAAACACCATCATCAATCACACCTTTTAATCATCCACTAATTTACTCCATAGGATACCATCCTAAGAGTCACACTTGATTTATTTTGGTGCACTCAAGTCACACCATCAATCACAACAATAACGTTCACAAAATCACCTCACAAATGTGTTATTTACTAAGACCCCCTCTTGTACATATATCATTGAAAGCCTAAATTTTTACGTGGTTTTTTGCTTTGATTTGATATCATACTCCTTCGAATTCATAACTATTGTCCCATTTGGTTGGACACAGATATTAAGAGTGGGATGAGCTCCACAAAAAAGGTGATAGTTGGGTATTTTAATTGATTAAATTAATTGTAAAGGTGGTAGTTAGGATATTGAAAATAGTAAAAGTGGGGATATTTCGATCATCACTTGTGTCAACATGCGGTATGTAAGTAAAAAAATCATGACTAAAAATAGAATTGAGACATTTGACGGGAAATTACCCAATAAGAAAATGGGATAATAATTGTGAATTGAAGGGAGTAGTATAGAGCTACTTTGATAAGTCACAATCTCAAATCCTATCTTTATATTTATAAAAAGAGAAATTCACAAATTACAGCCTTTAAAGTATATAGAGCTATTGCGAAATTAATGCCTTAACATTTGTTTTTTGCGAATTACTACCTGCAAAGTATTAAAGTCTACACTATTCAAGCCAAGTGACCGTTGACCAACCCAAATAACCTTTGACCAGTCTAAATGACCGTTGACCATCATTAATCACCTTTGTGTATACTCTAGTGGAAAAAAAGCTATTGGCTGCGGATAATGGCTGCGGTTGTTTGGTATACGTAGCTAATATTATCAAATAAAATTAGTTAAAAAAAAATGCACAAAGGCTACGGTTCTAAGCCTTTTCCGCAGCCATTAACCTTTTTCTACAAAATCAATCTTTAAAAATAGGACAATGGCTGCGGTTATTGCCTTGTCCACAGCCATTAGTCTTTTTTTTTTTTTTATATAAAATCAGTATTTAAAATTAGGAAAAAGGCTGCGGTTCAAGCCTTGTCCGCAACAATTAAGCTAAAAAAAACTGCCTCTTAACGTTATTTTTTTCAAAACCTAAGCTACTGTTTCATTTCATTCGACTCTTCCTCTTCTTGTTGCTCATTGCTGCTGTCTTCCAAAAACCCACGAAAAACTTAACCTAAGCTGTTCATTGTTGCTGTTATCTTCAAGGCTTATTCGAAAAACCTAAGCTGCTGCTGTCTTCAAGGTTATCTTCAAGGTAATCTTCTTAAACCCACCATTGCTCATTTCTTAAAACCTAATTAAGCTACTGGTTCAAGGTTCTCTTCTTAAACCTAAGTTGTCACTACAAAAAAACATGGAGTTTATAGACGCTTTATTTTAGACACTTGAGCAACCGTCTAAAAAATAGACGGAGCCTTTAGACGCTTTATTTTCGACGTTTAAATTCGTGGAAATTAATTCATTGAAGCGTCACAAATCTTGAAAAAAGAAAAAAAGAAAATAGGTGTAAAAAAATTGAAATGCGAATTCAGGCTCTCCAAATTCCGCTCTAACAAAACCCTAACCCCACTCTTATCTTCTTCATCCTCTCACCGGCGACATCGAATCAATTCGGACAAAATCAACTGTTCTCCTCCATTACTCCGGGAAACTGTTCTCCTCCATTATTCCGGCCAACTGTTCTTCATCCTCTAACCATCTGTTATCTCTTCTTCATCATCTCACCAAGAATTATTCTCCTCCAAATCTGCTCGGACGAAAGCAGTTTCCAAACCGAGTTAGTCTTCGATTTCTACCATCAATCATCCAAATTCGGCAGTCCATCTCCAGTCCATTTGTTGGTTCATCTTCAGTGGATTTTCAGTCCGTTTTCTACCCTATAAATCGCATAAATCAGTATTAATTTGCTAAAGTAATTAACGCTTCAGCGTTTGATTTCTTCCATCAATTATCCAAATTTGACGCCGAAATCTCTGATATTGGTTGTTTGGAAATTCTCAATTAAGATTTTTGTTGGTACTTCTCTTTTAGCTTTCTTAATTTTATTGTTTGAGTAGATAATTGGTTTTTTATTGTGTTTTATTTACCCTAATCATTGTTGTGATAATTGTTTGCAGCACATCGGATTAGTGATTATATTTCCCCAGTATTGATTGAGTTTTATCTACATTTGAAGAAGTCCTGATTGAGTTATTATTGACTAATTTGCTTTTTCATTCATTATTGATTTTCTAAAAGTTTAGTTTCTTTGGTTGAGTAATGTTTTCCATTTGAGTTGATGGGTGATTGGTTTAAATTGTAATTTGTTGTTTTGAAGTGTGTTTTATTTACCCTAATTATTGTATGCAGCACACCTGATTATATTACTCCAATTTCGATTAAGTTTATCTTTTATCTTTGATTTGAAAAAGGTCCTGATGTAGTTATTGACTGACTTTGTCTCATTAATTATTAATTGTTCTAAATTTAGTTTCTTTGATTGAGTAATGCAGCTCATTTGATAGTATGGTTTTGAATTGTAATTTGCATTTGGATGGCCAATTATTGGACTTTGTTCTGTTTGTGGAATAGAAGAGTTTATTTAAGTTGTTGTAACTTCTTAACACACATGTTAGATTGAAATATGTTCTCTATTTGAATTAAGAATGTCAAATTGAAGTTGTTAGCACTAGATTTCAGATTGTTACTAGATTATGAATACTGCTTCATTCTTGATGCTTGTCCGGCTGAAGAAAGATGCTTTTTTGCTTGAAGATATCGCTCAGTCCTTGCAGGTTCGACTTCACCATTTTCCCAAATATTAATGTAGTCCATGTTGGTTCCTTTGTTCTGTCTGTCTAATACTTTCATCTTTGTGTAAGCTTTTGCTAATCTTGCTTCTTGTGTAGGAACTTCTAACTCAAAACAAGGGTTTGTCGATGAGGATCTTATCAGATTGATCTTTGGATTTGATTTTGTGTAGGTCTTTGATACTTGATCTAGCTTCATCCATTGTGGAGGGAGCGGATGAGGATCTTATCAGATTGATCTTTGGATTGGCAAAACATGCACTGCAGGTCTATTGTCAAATGTCCCAGTTAAACTTATGTTGGTTACAGTACAGAGAGCTAATGTATGTGTTTTGTGACTCAGACTGGTGATGGCGTAGGTGTCATTGAAGCTTATTATACTTTGAGTTGTATCCTAAAGGTTGGTGTTTACTTTCTAACTTTTACCAGTGTTTTGGTGTAATTTTTGACAAGGTTGTAGACTTATTGTCATGTTTGATATATCTATGTGTTTTTTGATTTCTCCAGGAACACCCTTGGTTTTGCTCTTCAAAAATGGAAGACCTTGTTGATTTCATAATTGGCTTGAAGTCTCCAGCTGTTATTGCTTTTACCAACCGTCTAAGTTGTCTTTACCTATTGTTGGTCCATGCTTTAAAGGTAGAGCTTCTATATGTATTGTCTATAAATTTGATTGCAATAAGCATTTTCATATGAATGCATTTTCTTTCAAACACTTATAATTTTCGAAAGTGGCAGTATTATTTTTTTAAGAATAGGAATTGAGCTTAGTTGACATTAGTTGATGATCAACTCAAAAGTTGTGGCATTGCAGAGCATTCTACTAATTTAGGCTGTCTAGTTGTAGCTTCTTAATTCATTTGATGGACTTGTCAATTTGGATGAGGGCATTGAGCTTAGATGATAAGAAGCTGAGGGTAAGGTCCTCTACGAAATTACTACTAATGCTTTTAATGTTTTAATTACTATTGATTATGGTTTGATTATTAAAATAGGGAGTTCC
>JAAKBH010001176.1:0-41867 GCA_019776075.1 Amaranthus palmeri
CAACACAATATGTCAAACTCAATAGCAAGTATTATAGGACGGAGAAAGTACTTGCTTAAAGAAAATTATTCAAAATCGTGTACTTATCAAAAATCATGCCAATTAAATTGTGTTAAGTTATTGCTAATAATTTTTTTAAAAGAAAAAAAAGTTAAATTCGCTAACATTATGTTTGAAATTTGAAAATAAGTATTTCATTTTGAATTAAAGATTTCAATTGTAAATTCTCAATATTACTAACTTTTTAAATAAGTACTAAATTGGTTCAAAAATAAACCTTAAATTGAAGGAAATTAGTGTCCTTTGATCAAGTGTAATTACTACATATAAACGGGACGAATTATGGAGATAAAATAGATTCGATAATGTTAGATGGTAATAGTGTTTTGCTAGAAACTAACTATTATTTATATCTAATACGATTAGTTTACTAGTATTATAATCAGGTCCGATAAGGTCGCACATATAAATATCGATCTGATAAATATTGGCACCAAGAACATAAGATGGTCATGGAACACTTAAGTTCGAGGAGTTTATTGCATGTATTGATGCTGGTTTAATTAACCACGCATTTAAATTATCATTAGTGTTTGTAAGTTTCATTTGTGGAGTTGAGAGTAGGGTTGTTCAAAAAACTTCGACCCGCTTGACCCGATCCGTCGACCCGCTGACCCGCAAGCCGCAACATAAATGGCGGGTCAAATTCTAAAAAAATTGAATATTACGGGTCGGGTACCCGACCTGACTCCCGACTTAACCGGGTCGGGTCACGGGCCGAACTTTTATTCAAACGGGTACCCGATGACCCGCTATCTATTTGCGTTTTTTATGCTTTGTTATAACTTCCATTCATTTTTATTATTGCATTGTTTTGTTTTGTTTTGCTTCTTTAAATTGTATTTAGTTTTTGTTGACTGTTTATTCTTGTTTTGTTATAGGAGTATTTTTATTACTTGCGTAGTACACTGCCAGTAGGCGAATTGTAACACAACATCCATTGCCTCTGTATAAATTATAAAAAATACTTGTTAGTTTTGTTCTTAATTTAGTAGTAACACAACTATTGCTTATAATATTATTAAAATTAAGCCCACTTTTAATAATTAAATTCCAGAAACTTTGCTAATTAAATTCTACACAACAAAACCGGGTACCCGGTGTCCCGACCCGACTTATCCGGGTACCCAAAATTCGGGTACCTGGATAAATTGGGCCGAGACACAACCCGTTAAAAGAGGTACCTGACTAACCATGTACCCGAAAAGCCGGATATCCGCTTACGAACACCCCTAGTTGAGAGGGTGATCAAATGTATACAAATAGTACTGCACTGCACTTGTTCATCTCATTTCTACAACATAAGATTCCTAAAAAATAATGAGAAAATGAGTTTTCTTATTCTCCATTAGCATGCATGGTGATTCGTTCGATGCTTGTGAATCAACATTGGAGAAATGACATTTGATGTTCTATTATCTCTATTTTGGCTTTTTTATTTGATTATATAATGTGAAGTTCACGCACCAAGGGAATGATATATTCTACTTTATTTGATAATTCATATTATAATATGTATGCAATTATGTTTAGAAGTTAAGAAATAGTTTCTTGCAATTTCGCTTTACGCATTTAATCTTAGAGAAAATTAAAAACAAGTATTTCATTTTAAATTATAGATTTCAACTGTAAATTCTCAACTTTACCAACTTTTGAAATAAGGACCAAATTGGTTCAAAACCAAACTTAAATTTTTTGATTCCTCAACCACTAAATTTACGCTATTTTTATTTTCAAAATAAAATTACAGTTTTCAAACACATAATAATAGAATTCTAAACACTTAGCATTTATATTTTACCAAATTTGTGTAGTAAAGTTAGTTTCCAAGAATCTGGTTTCTTAAAAAAAAATGTCAGTCAACCTAAAAAAAAAATGTCAGTCACTACCTATAAAATAGGTTTTTGTCAAAAGGCACTTAGAATATTTTTTTTCAAAAAATACCTAGTAAAAGCAATTTTTTTGTTAAAGACTACTCCTTCCGTCCCTTTGAGACAACACCTTATAACTAAAAATTGTGAGATGTTTTTGAGTCAAACAATGCTAATTCAAAGGGATAGAGGGAGTAGTAGTTTATAGTTAACAATAGACATTCAAATTTACGTCAAGTGCGGCATGTCCAAATCACGTGCTATTTACCTAAGAAATATATGCTAACCTTTAACAAAGAATTAGTATTTTTCAGGTAATTTGACTAAAAAATTCCAAAGTTGTTTTTGACAAAATTCCTTTTTTTTAAGTAGTTTCTTATAAATTTTTCTTTGTAGGTCATATTAGATAGTTTCTTATAATTTTTTTTTCGTTTTTATATTCAAAAAGATAAATTATCTACTAAATGTCGTGTTTCACGTTGTAACTTGTAAGTATCAATTTTGTACGCGGAGTATATTCTGATTATGACGCAATAGAAAAGAAATCTTTAAAGTACAATTAGTGAATTAATTTATATAATTGGGTATTGTTATTTTAATTATGTAAGATTACTAATATCTTTCTATTGTCTGTAACTGTGATGTGTCACACTTTTTACACTCTTCTTTTTGGTTTGCGCTTTTGCTTTTCTATAATTTTAATTAATGAAAATGTCTATTATTTTCTTTTATTTTCATCTACATAATTATTGTCGAATAACCAATTTAACCAAACACTTAAGCTGGTGATTGAGGTTTTAAGATATGTTATATGCTCCAACACGCCGCCTATAGCTCCTTGGACTAGAATTGTGGATGCAACACGCACTCTTTTCATACCTAGCGATAAATATTACACTTTTAAATGATTAGGGCTGGTTGAGATTCACTCATAACCTCTAATTAGTTGCTTCGAATACCATGTCAAGGAACAACTCAACCAAAAGATTAAATTAATGAGTAAGGCTTAGGGATGGGCATGGGTCGGATCCGGGTCGGGTCCAGCAAGATACAGATCCAAACCCTTTTTTTTATTGAACTCAGACCCAGACCCAAATCCGTAGGGTCTAAAAATTTTCGACTCGAACCAAACCCTTAGGTTCTAGCGGGTCTAGGGTCCTGATATGGGTCCAACACAATTTTTTTTTCCCTAAAATTTTTTAAAAAGTATATTATGAAGTGCAATTTTCGACCATTTGCATAAAATTATTTAAACATTTTCGACTAACGAGAATTCTCTAATACTTTATACTAATTGAGCGAAACATATGAAGTTTTTCAACATTCAAGTTCTTATAACGAAATATTTATCAAGTCTATAATTTTTAAAGTATTGATATAACGATCAAATTTCAAATCAAGCAATTAAATACACATAATACCTAATATGTAATTTTTTTTAAAAAAAGATGTAAATGGGTCCATAGGTCGGATCTCGATCGAATCTGGCTCTCAGATGTGAAGGCCCTGACCCTAAGGTCATGGACCCAGATTCGACCCGAATCCATAAGGTATTAGGGTCCAAAAGAAGGTGGACCTAGACCATTAAAATTAGGGTCGAGTCGGATCGGGTCTAGACCCTTAGTGTCCAAAACCCGTGCCCATCCCTAGTAAGGCGTCATGATATATTATATACCCTAACATGAGTTAAAGTAGTATGATATTTAATTAAAATAAGATAATGAATAAATAAAGAGAGTAAATAATACGATTACACCCAAAAATAAAAACAAGGCAAATATACTTCCTCCGTTCTGAAATACTCGCTACATTTGACTTATGAGTACTATTCATTATTCGAGCTTATTTTATATATAACGACTAATGTGTACGAAGAAATATAGTCAAGTGAGATCTTGTTTGAATTGTCTAGTTGCATATTTTCATAATATTTAATTTTTATAATTTTTAGCTAACTGTAGTTTAAGATATTAATGATCGAAATTGTACATTAAATTGTGTAAAAAAGTGAAATATAACATGTATTATGAAACGGAAGAAGTATAAAATTAGATTAAAAATTAAGCAAAATTGATTGTAATAAAATAGTAAACGCTTAGAAAAATAAGTAAAGCTCTCTTTCGGTAGCTTTTGGCTTGATACTAAGAATGAAGAATCACCTACAAAAAAATCCAAGGAATTAATGTAGTGCGATTAGAAAATAAAATATGCGCATTGATATACTCGTCTTGTCTGAACGTGTCTGCGCGCATCATTTGCCGGTTGTCACCATCGTGGTTGAACATTTTAAACTAGAAGCCAAAACAAAGATAAATTAAAATTAATCAAAATATCACTTTTGTTTTAATACTCCATCTAGTGCATTATACTTCCTACGTTCCATAATACTTGCTACATTTCGTATTTGGGCACTATTCATCGTTTAAGCTTATTTTATATATGACGGCTAATATGTAAGTAATAATATAGTCAAGTGGGATCTTGTTTGAATCGTCTAATCGCATACTTTCATAATATAAACTTTTTAGAATTTTTAAATGTGTATAATTCGACATATAAATTAAAAAGATAGTGTATTGAATTGCGTAAAAAAGTTAAATATAGCAAGTATTATGGAACGGAGGAAGTACTTGTTATATTTTATTTTTTGCGCAATTTAATATTTTATTTTGATTATTTGTATATTAAACTTTGCAAATTTAATAAATATATTATGAAAGTGTATGATAAAATAATTCAAACAAGATTCACTTAACTATAATTTTTTACATATAAGTCATAATATATTAAATTAAACTTGAATTAATAATATTAATGACAGTAAAGTATGAAGTAAAAGTATTTCAAAAGAGTGGAAGTAACAAACAAAAAAGCAGGTACTTGAATTATTAATTCTTTATCAAATGAATTGATTCTATAGAATCTTTGATTCTTAATTTCATTGGAAAGCCAGATTTCGCAGGCCTTGATTCGGCAACAATCAAACAAATGTCAATTGATGATCATTGCACAGGTCGCGGAAGTCAAGAAAAGAGTTACTCGCTCCGTCAGAATAAATTAGTAGCATAGAGAAAATGGGTGAGAATTAAGAAAGTGGTAATATATGAAGAGAGAGAATGAAATGTGTGGATAAAATTAAAAGAGAGTTAAAATATATGGATGAGATTAAAAGAAAGTGGTGGGCCATAGTCAAAAAATAGAAATGCTGCAATTTAAGTGGGACGGACGAAAATAGAAAATGCTGCAAATTATAAGGGATGAAGGGAATATATAATAATACTTTTCTCTTTCTTTAATATTTTTTTCCGTTTAGAATATTTTATTTTGGAGAGAGAAATTTGATTAGGATTTTTTAGACATATAAAAATGAAAAAAATATATCCATATGAGATCTTGTTAGATTCGTCTTAGTGTATACTTTTTTTATTATATATTTTTTATAATTTTTTATAGAGCGTATTTTAAAAATATTAAAATTTAAAATTTACTTTGAAAACGGTAAAAAAGTAAAGAAAACATTGGAAGACGGATGGAGTAATATTCTACTTTTTTCTTCATAATACTCCAATTTTTATAAGTTCAATTAATACAAGTAGTTTAATTTCCGTTAGAATAGGAAGGTTTATGACGCAATTGTATTTTTATTTTTGATTAAATCTCAGATAAAAACAAATGTGATGAGAAAGGAATATAAAAACACATTAACGTTATGCGTTACCCCTATAATAATAAAATCTTTTAGCATAAGGAGATTCACATAATAGAAGAAAGCAAAAATTAAGAATGTTTATCAATAAGATGATATTAGCATAAGAAATTCATATGGTAATAATTTTTCTTATTGGACAATTTAACACACATATTTATAATGCGTCTTGTGATAAGACCATCTTATATAAAAATTCGTAAACAATTTAATTCATACTTATAAACAAAAAATTACTAACAATGTCATATATCCATACACTAAAACATTTGTTTTTCCGTATTATTATGAACTTATTATTTTTATGTAGAAGACTCAAGTTGAACACGTCTTATCCTATCCCAAATATGCACCTATTTATTGTACTATGAGGTGTTTGGCAAAATAAAATAATTTTAGCTTATTGATACAAATTAGTAGAGGGTTGAGCGGTCAAACCACTCAATGTTAATGTTCGGTGAAACTATGGGGTTTTAACAGCTTATTGATATGAAAGCTGATTTTGAACAACCTACTTATAGCAGCGGGTTTAAAATCAATTACTCGACTTATTTAATAAAATTAGTTGATCAAATTAGCCACTATATAACTATGAGCTATTGGCTATTAATTTATTTTTACCAAAATCCGCCTATATAAATAGGTTCATATATTCTTGTGAGCCCATATTGTCAATAAATTATACTTCTAATAAATAAACTTTTTAATTATGTTCAAAAAAAAAAACTTTTTACTTTATGTACAAATTATATTTTATAATGAAACCGTCTAGTAAAAAAGTTTGTGTTTATAGAAGACCATAGATCATCAATTATTTAAGCGGTCAACTACTACGCCATAGTGGCCCAATAACTCCTTAGTAGGTAGTCTTTATAGAGTGTTTACCTAGATGAATTGTAATTTTTTATAACATGTTACAATTAATCAATCACAAAAGCTAAAGTGATTAAGTTGTTTTAATTTTCATTCATTTATAATTCCAACTAGTTCAATAATTTAGTTTGATGGAATAAAAAGCATTTTCAAGTGTATAATTGATTTGTTGGTTGAGATTAATGCGATAATATAGCAGACACCAACATTGCAATTAGCCAATTACTATCAACAACAAATTCAATTCTATCTCAAGAAGACAACAGATCGAAAGACCCCATGTAAAAGGTTGTATCTAACAACGATGTAAAAGTGGATATCTAGAATTGTCAGATCCCACTTGACTATGTTATACTCTCTCCGTTTTCTGTTGTTCTTCCCATTTACTTTTTGCACAGTTTTCAATGCAAATTTTAAACCTCAATATTTCAAAATACACAAAATAAAAAATTAAAAAAATACATAATAAAAAAGTATATATACTAAGACGAATCAAAAGAGATTTCACATGGATATAGTTTATCATCTAAATATGTGTCAAAAACATTAATTAAAATTTTCTCTTCTTAAGGTGAAATATTCCAAATGGTAAAAACATCAGAGAACGAAAAGAGTAAGTTATAGATCAAGAATAAAATACAAATTAAAAGTGATCGATAAATAATATTAAAAAAGTCAAATGGGGAAATAGTAGTGTATTTTGAAGGGAGTAAAAATTAGAGAAAGAAATCTTGTCTCAGTTGGAACAAGTACAACTTTCTCCATACAAGATCCATCTAACTTTCTACCATGTAATAAAAAAGATATATATTATAAAACTAAATACTAAAGAAAATTAAAGATAAGGTAGTGATTATATTGAGATAATGAAAATATTATTTTACATTATCTCATATTCACCCAATAGTTTTATTTGCTTTTCTAGATATTAATTCATTGATTATCTTAATATCAACTTTATCCTTAATTTATAATTAAAATGAAGTTAAGTGGAATCTCACTACAACATAATACTACTATATTTTTAGTGCTATATACTTAGAAACATTTAATTTAAATGTCACTACTTTAATTTTTTAATGGTATATATAGTGGATTTAATGATATTTATTAGACCTTTTAGAGTCGTAACAAAAAATCATGCTAAATCTTTTCACGACATAGGATATAATGACATTTCCCATAAATGCCACTATACACTATAGAAACTATTACATATATATTATTAACACTAAAGGCCAAATAAATTGTCACTAAAACTTTATAGGGGAACTTAAGACAAAATTCAATAATTATTACACTAATAATATATATCAATGACTTTTTTTATGTCACTAAATCTTATGTTGCGAAAATTTAATTTTGTTTTAGTATCTTGTTTAATTTATCTCAATGTAAAAATAAATTATTTGTAAAATCTTTTTATACCAATTTTTTTAATTGTAAAAAATCACAATCAAAAGCCTTTTAGGATTAAAATAGTGCAATGTATAGAATGTAAAAAAAATATACATGGGAAAATGCGAATGAATAAGATCAGAGAGAGTTGTAAGATTATAGAGCTATTAATTATTAAAAAATTGTTAAAATTCTAAAAGTAACAAGCATAAGCCAATCGCAAAATATTTTACTGAATTCAACACATATTTTAAATTTTTAGTTAAAAATGACTCTTTACGTTTTTTACGTGTTTATACTTAAAAGTTACATTTTGTCGACTTTTTAAACATTAATTAATTGATGTTTAATTTTAAGTGCCCAAAAACATAAAAAGTCTAAGTTCCTTGTAATTTGCATTCCTTTCATTTAACGTTGGCTTATTTTTTTTGGAAATTATCAATGGTGCCCTTGTGTTTTTACCTTTTATCAATGGTCTACAATCTTTTTTTTTTTTCCAATAGCACCCCTGAGGTTTGACGTTAAGTCACGCCGTGACACTTTTAGCCAATTTCCGTTAAGTTGCCGTCAATGTTATCAAAATCGCGATCTGGATCGTGGGATCGTACGATCCTACGACCCAGATCGATGGTGGCGCGCAGGATCGTGAGTAGAATCGTTTTTAGGTGGGATCGTATGCAGGATCGCTGGGATCGTGTAGGATCGAGTGGGATCGTGACTTTATACCGATCCTACCGATCCCGATATAAAACAGGGCTGGCTTCTTAAATCCCAAAAAAACCCTAATTTCATTCGATTGCTGCCTTCTTCACATTAGTCTTGGTCTCTGTCTCTCTCAAGTCTCAACCCTAATCTACACTCGCCTGCCATTGCTCCTCCATCTTCATCATCATCAGTCTTCATCTTCATCATCTAAGGCTGCCGGCGCTGCTCCTGCCATTCCTCCTTCATTGCGACAGCCGACAGGTTCAATTGCTTCAGTTTCATTCTTCTAATTCTTGATGATCTGCTTTGCCCTTCTTCGTTCGTCATTGATTTTGCTCGGTTTTTCTTCATTTATTTTGCTCATTTGCTTTTGTGAGGATTAATTTGTATTGGATTGTACTGAATTTTGGTCATTTGCTCATTTATTTTGCTCGATTTATTTCGTTCTTGAGAGTTGAGTCATGAGTGTACTGAATTTGTGTTGGCATATTGGATTAATTCGTCCCTCTTGATTATTTTGATAATTTGTTGTTGTGAAGTATTGGAGAAATTCATGTACTGATTACTGATTACTTTTTCTTCATTCATTTTTTTCTTCTTTTTATTATTTTGAGTGTACTGATTGCTGAATTTGTATTGGATAAATTTGTATTGTTAAATTTTATTAAAGTTTAAGCTTTATATGATTTTTAATCTTTGGTTATGATAAGTGATGATGATGATGTAGCTTTAGATATACTTAATATGTATGTTGATTATTTTGGATTTGGAACTTGTATTATGACATTATCTGTTGACATGATTTTGAAACTTGTATTTTGATAAGTACGATTAATCGATTAAGCTGATGAACAAGCTAGTATCTTTAATCTAAGGAAATTATGTAGAAAGATGTGTTTTTGGTGCCTTTTTATATTGAAAATCATTAAACAATAATCATAGTCATGATACAGCTTGTTATTTCTACAAATTTGTAGAATCGACCGATCCTACGATCCGATCCAACGATCCGATCCCACCTGATGATTTCGATCCTGCGTAGAATCCCGATCCTGACAACCTTGGTTGCCGTTAAGTTTTTTAAAAAACAAACCATGGTTTGTATATGTGTAACTCAATGAGTTTGGCTCCTGTTTTTTCCCCCCTCGACATTTCTCTCTGGTCTTCATCATCATCTTCAACTCCCTGCTTGACGCCATTTTTGTGGAAGTTCTTCATCTGAGCTGCTTGATTTGACGCTGGTAAGTACTCGATTTGCCCTAACTTTTCTTTCTGTACATGCAACTACATGTTCTTTGTTGTTTTGTGCCCTAAATGTCGACTGTAATGGTAGAATATTTCGGTTATTTTGTTCGTTAAATGTGGTAGTTTTAGGGTTTTTTCGTTGAATTATGGTTTTTGTTGATGTTCTGGTTGGTTTTGTGTAACAGTAAGCCCTAGAAATTAGGGTTTTTTTGAATTTTGAAAGTTGGGTGCAATTTATGAATGTTGATCGTTTTTTTTGGTTTTTTTGTTGATAGATTGTAAATGGATGATTGTGTGTTGTTGAAGTTTGTGTATAAGGGTACTGAGACTGAAGTTTTTATTGAGGATGTAGACTTAGTAAATTTGCTTGACATGATCATAGACTATTGGGACAAAGCAGAGTCTATGGGTCATTTGATGCCTAAGAATCCTAGTTTCAGTTATGTGTATAAGAAGAAAAACATTCAGATTGTTGATGATAAGACACTGGTTGAGATGTTTAGTAGGAATAGAGGAGTTGAAACTATTGTGATCAAAGTTGGAGAATCAAAACCTAGTGCATTGTTAGATAATGCTAGGAGACTTAGGGAAACCCTTAAGGAAACTGCAAGGAAGAAAGAATTGGAGGCTGAAATGGCTAGGAATAAACCTGTGTCATCTGATGATGGGGATGATGATGATGTTGTGATGATAATTCCAACCCCTAGTCTACCCCAAGAGAAGTTGAATGTAAATGCTGATGATGATTTAAACCTCACTGCTTTTGATGATGATGTTGATGATCCTTTAAACCTCACTGGTTTTGATGATGATGTTGGTGTGCAAGTTGATGAAATGGTAGTTGATGATATTGATGAGCATGTTGATGAAATGGCTGTTGATGATGTGGTACTTGATGATATGGCTGTTGATGCTGTTGATGATGTTGTAGTTGATGACATGGCTGTTGATGATGTGGTTCTTGATAATGTTATAGTTGATGAGCATGTTGTTGAACCTGACCCCCTTCCAACCCCAACACTGCCTGTTGAACCTGATCCCATTCCAACCCCATTACTTGTTGCTGATGTTGACCCCCTTCCAACCCCATTAGTTGTTGCTGATGTTGACCCCCTTCCAACCCCAACACAGCTTGATGATCCTGATCCCATTCCAACCCCTGTACAGAATGTAAAGCCTAAGACACCAAACAAAAAGAAGGGTTACTGGAGACCCAAACTTCCTGTCCTAAGACCTAGGAAGAAACCAGTGGAGACCATAGTATTGGAGAATCCACCATCTCCTGGTGACATCAATGATGTCATTCTTGAAAACGCAGAGTTTTTGAATGAGATGAATGAAGAAGTGCAGGTGGAGAATGAGGAGGGTAACATTGAGGAGGAACCAACCCCCAAGAAGCCAACCAAAAGAACCCCCACCAAAAAAACCCCATCCAAAAGAACCCCAACCAAATCCCCAATGCAACCAAACAAAAAAACAGTGAAGAAGAACCAACCAAAAGAACCCCAACCTAAACAAACCCCAACCAAAACACCAAAGACAACTATAACAAAAAGAATTCCTAAGAGTACTTTGAGGAGGAAGGGTATAAAGCAAGTGGTTACTAGAAGGTCTCCAAGGCTTGTTGAATTGACCAAAGAAAAAGAAGGTGTTGCATCTACTTCTGGACACATACCTTCAGAGAGTGAGGATGAGTCCTTTGTGCCATCAGTGCACAGTGACAGTGAGAGTGAGAGTGACAGTGTGTCACTGATTGACAGTGAGGAGGAGATTGCTGTTGAGGATATTGATGTTGTTGATGATTCATTTGACCCTTATGATGGTCCAGTGTGGGATGATCATTGTGATACATTTGATAGTTACTTGAATAAGTTGTATAGAAATGGACAATTGTTTGAAGAAAGCACATTTGGCAACATACAAATTAGAGAGTGGCAGCTTTTTACTGATAGGCAACACATGAAAGATGTGATTAGGAATTATTGCATTCAGTCTGGGTTTTCTTTAGTCATTGATAAGTCTGATAAGCGTAGGTATACAGCTAGATGTAGTGATGCTAATTGTGATTGGAGGTTACATGCATCTATTCTCCCTGATGGTATTACTTGGGCAATCAAAAAAATTACAAATTCTGAGCATACATGTTTGGGACTAGAAACAAAAAACAGTATGGTCACTGTTAAATGGGCTTGCAATGCACTGCTTGAAGATATCAGGGCTAACAATGACATCCCAGGTAAAGCCTTGAATGAGTTGTTGTGGTCCAGATATGGTGTTGAGATGGCACAAGCTGGGTTGTACAGAGTTAGAAACATGGCTTTGAATATCATCAATGGGGGGCATGATACATCATATGGTTTTCTCCCATCATATTGTGAAATCATCAAGGAAACCAATGTAGGTTCTCATGCCAACTGTGCTTGGTATCCCAATACTCATCCTGAGTATCCTTTGGTTTTTAAGAGCATTTTCATTTCATTCAAGGCATCATTGGATGGCCTTTTTGCTGGGTGTAGGAGTTTAATAGGGGTAGATGGGTGTCATCTTAAGGGAAATTATGGAGGTGTGTTGTTATCTGCCATTGCCCTGGATTGAAATAATGAAAATTTTCCAATAGCATGGGCTATTGTATCAAGTGAGGATGAAGAAAGTTGGAAGTTTTTTATATGGCATCTCAAGCATGCCCTTGAACCAAGTCAAAGAGGAGACAATTGGTGCATCATCTCAGACAGGCAGAAGGTATATACTACTTTTCCAATCATTTTTTTTTGGTTTTGTTTGTTTTTTTGACTAACACAACTAATTGTGCAAATACAGGGCATTGATAAAGCCATAACAGATTTATGGCCTAAGGTGCAAAGGAGGTATTGTTGCAAGCACCTTAGTGCCAATTGGAAGAAGGTGTTTCCTGGTCCAAAGTTGTGGCAGCTATTTTGGTTGGCATGTGGGGCTTTCTCCACATTCACATTTGGAAAGGCTATGAAGGAGCTTGACAAGGAAAACAAAGCAGCAAGGGCATGGCTAGCTGAGTTGGGTCCACAAGAAAGGTGGACAAAGCATAAATTTGATGTAAGCTTGAAGTGTGACATGAACAAGACTAATTTTGTTGAATCTTTTAATGCAACCCTAGGAACTGATAGGTGCAAACCAGTGTTAACTTTGTTAGAGGGGATTAGGAGGGTCACAATGGTTAGGTTGGCAACTAGGAGGCAAAAATGTGAGTCTTGGGACAAAGTGTGTCCAAACATTGTGAAGAGAGTCCAAACATTGTGTAATGATAGTAGGTCATGTAGGGCTTTCATGTCAAGTGTAGGTGAATATGAGGTCATGGAGGGAAAGTCTGCACTTGCTGTTTCTTTGAACAACCACACATGTCTTTGCAATGTGTGGCAATTGACAGGTATACCATGTAAGCATGCAATGCGTGCTATACTACATGAGGGTCTAGATCCCCATTCCTTTGTCCATGAGTGCTATTCAGTAGAGAGATACAAGATGGCTTATGGTGAAAGCATCAAGCCTATTCCTGATCAAGACAAGTGGCCAGCTTCAGAGTCTCCATCCATACTGCCACCACTCATTAAAAGAGGGGTTGGAAGGCCTTGTAGAAACAGAAGGCGAGCTGAGGATGAAGCAAGGAAGGGCAAACGTTCCAAAACAGTGACTTGTGGAAAGTGTGGTGAATTTGGACACAACAAGTCCACTTGCAAAGGAGGGGCAACTAAGAAGCAAAGGCTACAAAAACAGCCTGATGAAGCATCAACATCGAAGCTCAATAAGAAGACAGTGCCAAAATCGAAGGCCTCACAAAAGGGCAAAGGCAAAGTGCACAGTTGAATATTATGAAAATTTAACTTTTGTATGAACTTTAACTTATGTATGAAAATTATCTAACTTTGGTATTAACTTTTGTATGAACTTTTGTATGAACTGATGGTATTACATAAGAAATGATGGTATTACAGTTGAAAGACATGTGTTTACTAAAATCCCATTTCATTTCATTGCTTAATAATTCATACAACATTACATAATTTAGGGCTTTATAATAGCCCTAATTGAAAAAGATACATAATTTAGGGCTTAATAAAAGCCACAACCAACAATAACAACAAAATAATTACAACATACTTCATGAAATCAGCAACCCTAACTAATCCATCAACCTTGTCAGACAACCCTAAAACAGTAGCTTTCAGTTCCCTTAATTCTTCCATATTAATGGCATCAGGAGCAGGACCTTGAGCATCTGCAAGTGTAGCTTCATGAAGATTTTCCTTCAAATCATAAGAATATCCCCACTCGAATGCTTGACAAGATATGCATTTGTAGTAGATTCTTCCAAGATTTGTCACTGAACCCGAAACCCTAACATCATAAAATTTGGAGGGATCACAGTCGCACTTCTTCAACCGTACCCAGCTATCACCAGCTTCGACCCTAGGAATGGCCTGGTGTCTTTTGGAGGTACCGGAGTACACCTTGCCGCAAAAAGAAGAATTCTTGGATGAGGTAGCAGCCATGGATGGAAGGTAAGAGAGAAGAAGGTAAGAGAGAAGAAGGCTGAGTATCGTTTTTCTGAATTGCAAATGAAGAAGAAGCAAACATGGTATATAAACATCATACATTAACCATGGTTGAGTTAAAAACTAAACTTAACGTCAACATAACAGAAAAACTAGCAAAAGTGTCACGGATGTGACTTTGTCTGAACCTCAGGGGTGCTATTGGAAAAAAAAAAAAAGATTGTAGACCATTGATAAAAGGTAAAAACACAGGGGCACCATTGATAATTTCCCTTTTTTTTTTTACTAAAAGCGTTTGTGGCTCAATGCATAAAGTATTTGCATGTGGAGCAAAAGGTTTGGGGTCTCCTACTGGACATAGGTATCTGTTGAGGGTTTCTTAACTGCACGCAGTTCTCTGTACTCTCTTTTTGGAGGAATGGGTATAATTTGTATTGTCTTTTATGCGGGATACTAGAAATGTCATTTGTTGGCCTATTTTTTTGTATTATTTTCTTCTTTGTTTTGTATTATAGTATTTACAATTCTCTTTTATTCTCACTACAAACTCAATTTCATTTTTTATTTCATCCGCGTATTTTTTCAATTCAAATAAGATTTATCTTATTTATGAGCTACAAGCTAGTATTTACATCATAAGGACCAAAAAGTATAATCTACTCATGGTACGTTTAGATAATGCTATTAAATGGTGGTAATGAGAATGATTTAAAGTGTAAATTTATCTCATATGTACCATATCATTCTCATAGTAATAGCTTTTTTTTGAATAAAACTTTGATCACAATTTTTTTTTGCTCACAATTTTTCATTACAATAAATACCGCATTTTCAAATGACTACGCATTAAAATATATTTCATGAAGAAAATAAGGTTATTAAAGGAAAACAATCATGACTATTAAACTTGTTAAGAAATGGAGTATTATTATCAATACTACATCAGCTTTTCATAACCCTTTTCACCATTTAATACCGACTACAAAACAAAACATTAATATTTTTTTTGTTTGAAATAGTTTTTTTTTTTCAGTTTTATAGCTTCCTTGGTCACCAATAAGTTTTAATTGGAATACCAACATAATGTTCACCCTATGAAAGACACTTACAATTTGAACATCCAATCACAACATAGCCATCACCAATGATCCATTGCTCTAAGACCCATTATTTATGAAAGGCCTCATCAAACAACTAATGGTTTTGGACTCAATCATCAATAGTTAGCTTGACATTGACAAGGTACCAACCCCGAAATCCATAGCGGAGGTTTTGAACATGTTCAGCATGTTTCACCGTATAGGATTACTTAGAGAGACTTCAATATTAAATTACGTAATATATATTTAGTGTCTAAATATATAAAGTTGTTAAAAACAATCATAATATTCAAAATCACAGAGGGCTTTAAAATTTTTTCAACATTTGATCCACCTCTAAAATTCGAAGATATTTTTTAATTAGTTATGTGACTCTTGTTTGTCTCCCACCAAACATGTGACGTCTTCATTCTTGCTCCCCCGTCCACTTATATATAGTACAATTTCCTATTTTTATAAGTTTTATTTATTAATAATATTTCATTTTCTATAATTTCAACTTTACAATTTAATTTTGTTTTAATTTTATGCATACAATTTGTTCTTTTGCCTCATTAGCTACCATAAATTCACCTTTTTTTAAAAAAAAAAAGTGCATCAAATTTATTAATAAAAAATACTTTTTCTGTTCTGAAATACTCGTTACATAATTGTGTTTGACACTATTTATATTGTTCAAGCTTATTATATATATATATATATACAGGGGCGGAGTAAAGATTTTGGAGGCCCCATATATATTATTTTTACAATAACTTACAATATGGGGCCCTTCATGATATCTAAAGATAAAAAAATTTCAATTTAAAAAAAAATATTTCAAGACAAAATGTATTTTAATATAATATTCTAAAATTACTTCTATCAAATATATAAAAAAATTCACAAAAAAATCACTTAAAAAGTGTTACTCAAACCTGAACTTGAATAACACCATTTAATATTTGAGGCCCCTTATTTTAGGGGGCCCTAGGCGGTCGGCTACTCCGTATATATGCCAAGAACCGGCCATGTATATATATTACGACTAACGTGTAAGAAAAAATATAGTCAAGTGAGATCTTGTTTGAATCGTCTAATTGCATACTTTTATAATATTAAGTTTTTATAATTTTAAACGTGTATAATCAATATAGAATTGATCAAAATAACACATTAAATTAGTAAAAAATCAAATGTAGCAAAAATAGTGAAACAGAAAAAGTAAGTAAGAATTATTCGATTTGATTCGAAACGAAATCATAGTGCACCTGCTTTTGAGGTTCAATTCGCATGTTTAAGGAAATTGGGTGTCTGATAAGCCATACTCCCCCATCGCTATAAGAAAGCCTTATTTTTACTCTAAAAAACTCTCATATATTTAAGTCATATAATATTTTTTATAGAAACAAATGAAAATTAATAATTAAAATAGTTGCGATTACACTTTCTAAATAACTTGTTTATATCCATTACCTTAATGTATTCTTGTTGTATTTTTAACTTTTGACATTAGGTGTGTTATGGGTTCAATAATAAACCTGTAAATTATTTAGGCAAACCATAAACCACCCACCTTAGTCTAATAATTTCCTAAAATAATTACCAACTAATTAGGGATATTCCACGTGGTAACCCTGAGGTTTTGGGTTTTCCACGTGGTAACCAAAACTTTTAAAAAATCCACGTGGTAACCCTGAGGTTTACCAAATTGTTTCATCATAACCTTTTTGCACATAAAATGTTAGCAAAACGTTAAGAAACATTACTTTCGAAGCTTGAAGGCTGTTGTACGCCTATATATGCGACTCACCATTTTAAATGCCATTAGTCTCAACCATTTTCCTTAAAATATAAACCCAAACTCTACCATCTTTGGATTCGGGAAAAAAATTTGATTTGGATGAAAAAAGGTTGATTTGAGGGTTATATTTTGGGGAAAAAAGGTTCAGACTGATGGCATTTCGAATGGTGAGTCGCATAAATATGCATACAACAGCCATAAAGCTTCAAAATTAAAGTTTGCTAACGTTTTTATGCGCAAAAAGGTCATGATGGAACATTTACGTAAACCTCAGGGTTACCGCGTGGATTTTTTAAAAGTTTTGGTTACCACGTGGAAAACCCAAAACCTCAGGGTTACCACATGGAATTTCCCAACTAATTATAACCTACCACTATCACCCATCTACCCATGACTCCCACATTAAATACTCATCTAACCTCCATTCTACCATTATAAATACTAGTTGCTTCACTAATTTATGGACCTCGAAGCTTTTATTTTTCCTACCGTTACTCCAAAACAATACATCGCCTTTTAACTTACAATCTATACTTAATCAAATATCCTTCAGTTGATCTGAGCTCATTCTACAATCTGTTATCTTGTTTTCATCAATTATCAAATATTCATTACTTTCAGTTTCCCGATTTGACGTGAGCATCGGAGGGGTTTTCCGGGAAACCACCCCCGGACAAGGCTAACGTTGTATTGCAACATTTGACGTCTCATCAGCGGAAGGATCATTAGCACTTTCAGCATGCTAATAAGCGTCCCCGATTACGCATATCTCCAATTATTTTTAAGTGTCTTTTACACTTCCTCGTTTCATAATCGAAACAAGGTGTGAGGTTTTTAGATTCAGATAAGGGATTCACTTAACTCATTTCATTACAAAGTATTTGATATCAAATTGGGTTAATGAAAAGTGTAATTATTTGCACTTATTTATATCATTTATTCTCCTTAATGATGGTTATTGTTAGTATTTTCTTGCTTATTTGAAGATTTATGCTACTTTATCCATTTTAGTTATTCATGTTGATTTTGAGCGGTTTTGATCGTTTTAAGCATAATTCTTATGGTATTAATGATGACGGAGTTTACTAAGGAGATTGTTGCTCGTTTGAAGATGTTTTACAATGAAGATGGACAAAAGAATAGAAAAGTGTTTAAAATGCAAAAGTTTGAGGTGAAATTTGATACATGCTCATTCTTTTAGTCATAACTTTTGATAGAAAAATCTTATTAATACAAGGTTTGTGGTATTAAAAAGTAGACTATAAGAGCTTTCCAACAATGTATCATATGTCCAATCCTGATAACCGAGCAAAAAAATGACGGTTGGTCAAAGTTTGCAAGTCTGTATATTAAAGCGATGAGTCATCGCCTAAAAGCTATGACTCGCCGCCAATTACTGATATCCACATGTTGACGGTTTTCTTTCACTTCTTTAGTGGTTTTATTTATTTTAGCATTATTCTATTATGAGAATCAGTAATTATTGAGGAGATTGTTCCCCAAGTAACCTTAAAATATAAAGGGATATTCTACGTGGTAATCCTGAGGTTTTGTGTTTTTCACGTGGTAACCAAAACTTTTAAAAAATCCACGTGGTAACCCTGAGGTTTACCAAATTGTTCTACTGTGACCTTTTTGCACATAAAAACGTTAGCAAACATAAATTTCGATGCTACAAGGCTGTTGTAAGCCTATGTATGTGACTCACCATTTCAAATGTCATCAGTTTCAACCTTTTCCCCCAAAACATTAACCCTAAGTCATATTTTTGGATTTTGGGGAAAAATATGATTTGAATGAAAAATGGTAGAGTTGGGGTTTATGTTTTGGTGGAAAATGTTGAAACGGATGACATTTGAAATGTTAAGTCACATAAATAGGCGTATAACAACTTTAAAGCTTTGAAATTAACGTTTGCTAACATTTTTATGTGCAAAAAGGTCACGGTGGAACAATTCGGTAAACCTTGGGGTTACCATGTGGATTTTTTAAAAGTTTTGGTTACCACGTGGAAAACCCAAAACCTCAGGGTTACCACGTGGAATTTCCCAAATATAAATAGACATTAGTTTGAGTTTTTATGTTTTTCATTGCTACTTTCATTTATTTCTCATGCAATTCAAGAAATAAAAAATGTTCAGCTAGTCTCCTGAGAGACCGTCTTTCTGATAGACGTCTCTCAGGCCTACTCCATTAAAGCTTATTGCTTATATTTACTCTACATTTTTTCTAATGGGCCAATCCAATTAGAGATGTTTGACATTTTACAAATTGAAAGCATCACATTTAATCCGAATATCGCCATCTCCACCAGTGATGACCCGAATACGACCCATTTTAGTCATGGCATCTATAAAGGCCTGATTGAAGCTAGTAGAGTTTAAGGCCCAATTAATAACAATGGGCTTTGAAGTTGGGTCTTCATAGAGGATTTGATCCGAAGTAAGGAGACCCTTTCTTTTGATAAGATTTCTAAAGTACATGTTATCAAATCTATTGGGTGTAGTTGGGTCAAGATTAACCACAACATTTGGGTCCACATTTTTTGGGCACAAAATCTTCAATTGGGCCGCATATGGAGGATATAACTTTGTATCTGTTGGATTTTTGGATGAAAAATTGTACAATCGTTCTGAAAATTTGTTGCAGTGAGAGGATCCCAATGTATGTGCAGCTGTACACCCAAACAGTAACATTTCATCACACTTAAAAGAAATGCATAAATTCTTAAACACGAATTCTTATTTAGACCGTTTATATAATAGATATCTCAAGTTTTGGGGCTAGCCCAATTGATAAATAAAAAAAACTGATTGGTGGTTTTGTAAGTTAAAAGGGAGATATGGGCTGGGCTCTAGAGAGACGTCTATGATATAGACGGTCTCCTAAATGTTCCGTTTGGTAATCTGTACTAAATGGTAGAAATAGTAATGAACAATTAGTGTAATTTTAATAGGAATGTATATGTTGACAAATTCACTGACCATGTTTATTCTTCTCTCAGACTTTCATTTTTTTTTTCCACAAATTTCATTCTAATGTATTACTATTTTGATCATTTGTTATTAGGTGGTAATGTAAAATTGTGAACAAAAAATAAACTTTTATATGATTAGACTTTCATTATCATGGGAATGATATGACACATATCATTAAAATTTACACTACAAATTACTCCATTTGTCCCATTTAATTTGCAGCGTAACTATTTTGGTCCACCATTTCTACTAATTTGCATCATTTCTATTTTTGGGTGATGGCTCACCATTTTCTTTTAATCACATCCATACATTTTAACTTTGTTTTAATTTCATCCACACAATTCATTATTTCTCTTCATTTATTACTATATTCTTAAAAACTATCCTCTTTCTCTTTGATGCAAATCAGAGGACAGAGAGAGTATTTTTATTATCATAGGAATGATATGACACATGATGAACCTTTCATTAACATACTAGTTTTTTTCTAATATTTTTTCATTTAATTAGAATATTCTATTATTAAGAGAGAAATTTGATTAAGATTTTTAAGACATATATAAATGATAAAATATATCCATGAGATCTCGTAAGATTCGTTCAAATATATACTTATTATATTTTTTGTAATTTTTTATAATACGTATTTATGGATATTAAGACTCAAAATTTATTTCGTAAACTGTGTAAAAAGATACAAGAAAAACAAAAAAAAACAAATAAAGTAGTACATATCATGAAAATTTTACGCTGCAAATTATTCTTATATTATACCACCACTTAGTGCCAACAGCTAAAACTTACCTTAAAATAAAACCAACTAGCATCGTACTTGTATCATACATGAGTATTTCTTAATTAATTTTTTTAAATCTGTTTTTTTTTTTTTTTGAAGTCATTTGCTATATTAAAATAATTCACTTGCATTTAATTATGTTTAAAAATTTTTAAAAAACTCATTGTTCAAATTTCAAGAAAATTTAATGCTTCATTGCATTTGACTTATAAGTTAATATCATATACTCCCTTCGAATCAATTTAGTTGTCTCCTTTACTTGGGCATACTTGTCGAGGTAATATTTTAACTCTTAATATATCTAATTATGCTTAAACAAAAAATATGAAAAGTTGATAAGAATAATCTTTGCATTGAGACGAATCAAACAAGATTTCACATGACTATGTTTTAACTTATGGATTAAGAATAAAATACAAATTAAACGAGATTGATGAATAGTGTGAAAAAACAAATAAGACAACTAAATTAGTTCATACGGGTATTAATGTTACCTGAAAGAGCGATCATGTCAAGTTGGGAAAGGCCATGAGAAGCGAATAAAGAAGTAAGTTGATCCAAATTGAAGCTTGCAAGAGG
Organism: Amaranthus palmeri; assembly: GCA_019776075.1. Lineage (NCBI taxonomy): Eukaryota > Viridiplantae > Streptophyta > Magnoliopsida > Caryophyllales > Amaranthaceae > Amaranthus > Amaranthus palmeri. The sequence continues at coordinate 21,624 of JAAKBH010001176.1, forward strand.
CAACCTTCCATTTACACTTTTAGCTTTTGAAACTAATCCATCTCTTCTTCCTAATTCTACATCATAATACGGTCCACCCGCCTACATATTATATATTGATGTACATAAATAATACTAATATAAATAAATTATTTTCAATTATGTATACTAGAATTAATTAAATAACATAATTATATGCATTTTTTTTGATATGGATGAAATTGAGTATGTTCAATTTTAAATGTTAAACATTGTTTGTAGGTAGGACTTAGGAGAATAAGCGTAACAGGGCCAGATCTAGAATAAAATATCGATTATATTTTAAAAAATGTTGTAAGGAGGTTTGAACTTAAGTTAATTATGCATTCATATAGTAAAGCTTATTAACTATTTATTAACCATGAAAAATTCCTATTTAATGGGGTATTTGCCTATAGTAAACTTGGGTAAACAGATGGCCTACTGTAATAGGTAATTTACCATAAATGTAAAAAGAAGATTGATATAAAATTACAGAAAAATTTTGAATATTCACATAAAAAGTTTTAACATTTTTTACATTTTTTTTCGACATTTTATTTAAATTTATCTTTTTTCTAAAAAAAAAACTTGTTATAGCAGGTCATTCAGTTATCCGAGTTTGCTTTACACAAATACCTTATAAAGTTGAGATTATTTATGATTAATCAATAGGTGAGATTATTGTAGTAAATTTAGAAAGTATTAGGGTAATTCTCAGTCATTTTATTAACATTTCTTGGTACGTATAATTTTATATATAAGTTAAAAACTATCAATTATCATATATCATTGACTACCCTTAAATCCGCCTCTAGCAACGAATAATGAAATGTAGTCCTGCACGCATACCTGTCTAATAACATCTCGTGCAGCAAGAGCAAGAATATCAGCGCAAGAAACTTTATCCTTACACCCAGGAACTAAATCAACAGCCTCTTTTACTTTAATAACAGTATCAAATCCCTCCTTGGCCAACGACAAGTTGGCCGGATGATCTTTCTCCGCCGTATTGTTTGCCGTCGATTCTATCATTATTGACGCATCACATCCCTACAACAATAAAATAGTATCAATAATCGTAATATATCAAATATTACAAAACAAATAAAGGAAATATAATTATACATTACATTAACCATGCAATCATGGAAGTAGAGCCGAATAGTTGCTGGAATTGTAATGAATGTCTCATTAATTTTCTTTTTTACAGCCTTTTTTACAATCTTCTCAAGGTTGGGGCAAGAATCTTTATAGAAATTTAGTTTGAGTTGAGCAGTTGTTAATTGAGGTATTAATAGTACGGTTATAAGTACTAAGTGTACTAACAGAAAATGTAATCTTGCTAATGCCATTATTAGTTGGTAATTATAAGAATGGTTTGTAACTTAATTTATATGGTTAATTAAGCTAATCAAGTGGTCTATATACTATAAAATATAAATAATATAGAAATGATATATGCTCAGGACAGTTGGGTTTGCTGCTTTTGAACTGTAGTATTTATTCACCATATAATATAGAAATGCAAGAGGTGATGATTTTCCAATTACAATAAGGCTTGGTCATAGCCCTTTTTTGGCAGCGACACTACAATAAATTTAGTTTTTTGTGACGTTGGTTTTAGTGGCATTAAAAAAATGTCACTAATTTATATTTTTAGTATACTAATTATTGGTTTTTATTTTAAGTTCTACCATAAAGTGATTTAGCGACATTTAATTGGGTCTTTAATGGTATATGTAATTGTCACTATAGTCTATAGTGACATTTGTGGGAAATGTCGCTAGATCCTATATCTTTTTTTTTGGAAAAAATGAAAAAACTTTCCATTGCACCAAAAACAAGACAGTACAAACACAAAGGCGGAGGAAACTAACCCCATAAAATTGCATCAGTATGAAGACGAAACCCACCTTCTAGGAAGGGTTGTCTCGACTCACTCTTCATGTGCATTGGGAGAGAGCACCTCACAGCCAGGAAACAATAAAACAAAACTATACAAGAGACTAAGCAAAAAGGAGTCTACATCCCTCATCAGTATGAGAGGGGTACAAGGCATGAATCCTTCCCTTGATCTCTTGTCGAATACGAGTCATAATAGCAGATGGGGAACTCATACTAAGGTTCCAGATCGCATCATTTCGAGCCCGCCAAATGTGATAGCAAAGACTGCATAGACTAGATATAATTATTTTCCTCCTCATACGAGAAACTTTCCAATTCTTCCTTGCAAACGCAACTAGACTGGAATTGTGTAAGGGGACACCTAACCAATCCGAGAGGGCCGCAAGACATGTAGAACTGAACACACATTCAAAGAACAAGTGCTCCAAAGATTTAGTATGAATTTTTTATATGCTGCTAAAGGGTCTAATAAATGTCATAAAATGCTCTATATCCACTATAAGAAATTTGAAATAGCGACATTTAAATTAGATGTCGCTAAATATATCTCACTAAAAACAAATTATGTTGTAGTGCGGTCATACGAGATATAGTAATACAAGGAGACATGTTTTGGTGGTGTTAATTGATGATGATAATGTTTTGGTAAGATAGAGATTAGAGACATGTTTGGCAGCGATCAAGGGTTGGAGTCACGAGGTTTCAAATTATGTCAGAGAAAAACATAATACATGAAATGTAATTTTAGCACAAACGAGAAAATAAGAGATATTATAAAGGTAGAAGAGAAAAAAATCGCTTCAAGTAGATGCTTCTAATACATTGGGTCCATGTTTCAGGATAATGGGGGATATTGATAAAAATGTGATTCATAAAATTAAGTATGGTTGGCAAAAATAGAGAGTGACTACTGAAATATCATGCGATCAATGTGTGCCGGTCTAAAGTTAAAGGCAAAGTTTATCGAATGACCATCAAATTGTGGCTCAGGCTACTATAGTAGTAAGATGTGAGTAGCGAAAATGCGAATGCTTCGATAGATAAGTGGGCACAGTTTGAGGGTTAGAATTCGAACTAAACATATAAAAAAAATGTTAAGGAGTTGAAAATATCGAGGAAAAGATGAAAATAATGGTTTAAGATGGTTTGATCAGCATATGAAAAGACGGGGTAATAGCGAACCGAAAAGAAAATTAGAAAGCATGAACATGAAATGAATGAAGAAGGATAATCCATGTAGATTACCATTCACTATTGGGGGAAACATTTACCTAAAATGGGAGTATGAGAAATTTCTGTTTTGGGCCAATTCACACAAAATGTCATATTTCTATTTTTGGCAATGATTTTTTTACCTAAATACCCTCACTTTTACTACTCCCAATACTCAACTACCACCTTTACCACCTTTACAATTAATTTACATGTTATAACCGGTTACCATATTAAAGGGTATGTCCTGAGCAACAAAGTGGCAAAGTTAGGTATATTAGAAAATAATCGAAAGTTGGGATTGTTTTGAGCGGATCACGCAAAGTTGGGATTATTAATCTCCATTTATCCTAATGATAATTTAAGGTGTTGACTTTTAGTTTTAATGATATTTTGACCGGGTAAAGACCTGGAATGGTTGACTTTAAAACTTTTGAAAGTATATTAGCTGTAGAAGTTATAATGGCAATTTATGAAGAAAATTAAGTATAGAAATCAGAAAGAGGAGTGAATCAGTGGCATAATGTACATGAATTTGCACGCTAACCTTCGCTAATTAATAATTAAACTATTTTTTGAAATGATCAATTATTATACTTAATTAATGTTAGTATGCAAATGACATCTTCAATTCTTTATTCACTTTAATTTATGCTAGAGCCTTGACTTACTAATTTATTTTGTATTCCTTAATTTAAGAATAGCATTAGTTTCGAAAATTAATTTTTATTTTAGTTGGTGTCTTGGTGAGCAAGTATCTCTTTGAGAAAAAAAAAATCTAAGTTCGATTTCTCATGTAACTCTAATTTTACTTTCTATTTACGTTGTAGGAATAATTAAATTAAAAAAATTAATAGTTGCTAGCTTAAGCGTTTATCCAAGCTGGTTTTTGTCCAATTTTCCCAAGAGAAAAAAAGAAGAAAGTTGTTCATAAACTAAAAATAAAATAATATAAATTATTATTATTATTGAACTAAAACTATTAATAATAACTAAACAAAAAAAAAAGTAATAATAAAATAATAACAGGAATAATAACAGGAATAAAATATTAAAAAACTCAAAAAAATGGATGTAGTTGCAAAAACGTGTGATTAGGTCTAGTTCAAGTTGCATGTTTCCAATTTATTTGATTGTTTCCAATTTTTAACTAGAACACTTGGTTTGTTTTGCTAGTTACTTGGAGTCTTACAACAAAACAATCACAAAGTATTTTAACTTTTTCAGGATCCGAACTAAAACTATTAATAATAATAATAATATAAAAAATGTTGTCACGAAAATATACATCTTGTTGTAAAAAAAAATTTCAATAGAACAAAACAATCACAAAGTATTTTAGCTTTTCGAGGATCCGATGAAGAATATTATGAGAATGGTAATGGAAAATTTTAAGTGATGTCGATAAGGGCCCCTATTTCTAAGCTCGCTTTTAGGCCACCGAAAGTTCAAAAACGAGCCTAATGGTGATCAATCATGAAAGTCGAGGCGACTTAACACACTGCCACAAGCTACTGATTTTCTATTAAGTCGAGTTGGCTTTGGGGGTTAACAGAAGGTCAATCGACTCGGCTTACTCTTTTGTTCCCTGACCAAGCTAGCTTTTTCTCATTTTCTTCAAATGTTACTTCTTTGCTTCCCCTATAAATTAAAGCTACACTTATGTCCATATGTCTATATGCCTAATTCCAAAACTCAAGACAAATATATAACAACGTTGCTTCTCACTATTTTGTAGTATTATTTGAGCACAACATTTAATTTTGAGTATACGCTTTTTGTTTTTATCTCGATATGGCGGTTCTTTCGATCCAATACATGCCAAAAAAAATTGAATAATATAGCCAGTGTGAAAAATAAAATTTTTCTAATACAGCTAGTCTCTTGAGAGACATATCTTAAGTTCAATGTTGAAACAAGCCCGAAATCTCGTGATGATGGAGGCGAGTTCGATCACCTCGTAACCTACGCTTTAGCTTGCACGCTTGAGAGCGATGTTGTGAGCGAGAGGGAGTACGAGAGCTTGCGGTTTGGATCACTCGACCAAGTGATTGATGGTGATGAATTAAGGAAGCTTGTGCATGCTATGGAGGGTGTGAAGGGTGAAGCAACCGTTTGTGAAGGAGGCTCGACCAGCCGAATGACCATGGCTCGATCGAGCCTTAAGGCAGCAAGGAGACAGTAGCATCAGGACCCCGCTCGACCAGGCGAGCGCCTGTAGCTCGATCGAGCGGACTGCAGCAGCGGGTACACTGCGGATTTTGTTTTAATACGTTTTTTGCTTGGGCTCCAAGCACACTTGTACTATGGTATTCTAATATGTATTAGGGCTATATAAGGAGTCTTAAAACCTTATTAGAATGTGTGGAAGGCATAGATAAGATTGAGAATTAGGGTTAGAAACCAAAAGAGTCTTTCTTTCTTATTTCATGCATTTTGTGAGAGATTGAAGTAAAGCTTCAATCTTTGCTTCGGAAGAGTGTTCTAAAGCATTGTGAGTTGAATCATTAGTGTAATATTGATTATATTAATAGTAAGAAACTTTATTTGAGGGGGAGGTATCATTAGATACCTCATTAATCTTGTGTTGTGGGTTGTCTTTTGTTGTGCTCTGTTTTTGTGTTCTTTCTTTGCATCATATTTGTTCTTGTTTCTTCATCATTTCTTTAGCCCATACACAACATTCAGTTCATCAAAGATTAATGTCTATTTACCGTATTGTTAAAACCTACTTATATTATTCTTAATGCTTATTTACCATATCCTTAATGCCTACTTTTAATATCTTAAATGTTACTTATAACATTCTTAATGTCTACTTACAATATTTAAAATAATGTATAGTGAATCAACCTAATTAAAGATGAGATACCGTCTCTAACGAGAATTTATTTTCAAATATATGAAAACAAACGCCCATCAAATCCCTTCTCCTAAAGAACAAAACTACACCTTCTCCCCTGCTTCAATTATCAAATGTGCGCTTTGGTTGGTCATCCTTCATCTTCCTCTCTCAAGTAAAGTTTCCTTTCTAATTGCAATTTCAATTTTTTCTTTTTTTTTTTTTAATGTTTTCTCCATCATTTTTTTCCCTAATTTGGAAAATTCGGATAATACACAATTTGTTAGGTTTGTGAAATTGTGTGAGACAATTTTGTGGAATTTTGCTCCAAATCAAGCTCTGTGTAGTAGTATTGATATGCTCTATCTTTTCTTATTTCATTTGAGTATGTGAATTCGCCTGCATTTCGGTACTTTTTTTCTATTTTTTGCTCTTTTACTTCAATTGATTCTTCAATCAACTCAACACTTGTGTAATTAGGGTTTATTAAAATTGATTGAACGAATTAGAGAAATCAAGCAACGACGTTAAATGAGAACAAGGTAGGTGAAATTTCTAATCTAATGGACTCGTAGAGAACTATCAGTATATCTAAAGTCTATTGTGTAGCAAAATTATGAAGGGCCCCGATTTATGAAGGGGATCATATTTTTGCTATAATATGTTTAAAATTAAAATGAAGGTTTTTTGTGTATTGTGTAGCAAAATTAAATGGATAGGTAGATTATTAAAATTTAATTTATTCACATTTAATTTATTCACATTTAATTTATTTTTAAAAGATAATTGTATAAATTGGCTAATAAATTTGTATTAATCAGCTTGTATTAAATGATTACGATATACTAGTATAAATTATTATAGGTCAGCAATATAATTTCTCTTGATAATTTTAATTTACTACTTTTATAATTATTAGTTCAATAAGTATAAGTGATAATAGTGGTTTAAACTTAAAAGAATGACTATTTAAAATTTAAATTTATGATTGATAGTTGGTTACGTGATTTTATAAAATATAACAACGTTTTAATATCTTGATAAAAAAAACATTATACTAATTAAAGTATTGATAAATAAATTTACAATTACCAAAATGTAATAGAACGTATTTTAGGAGCCCATAATTTACATTTTGCTCATGGCCTTCGAAATGTCGGAGACGGCCATGTGGGTATATAAGCCGGCTATGCTTAGTTCGATAGATTTAAAAATCTTTGGCAAGATACAATGCAGCCTTTGTACCAAAACTAAGAATAATGAATAGTGACATTTGATTATACAGAAGTATCATGTTTACAAATTGCAATATAACAAATTTTACAAATAATATACAAATGCATATATATATCACACCAATTACAAGATTCTGCAAATAAATGTGGAAGAAAAGAAACAACAGTTTACTCAATCATCAGCACAGTTTCAGCAACTGGATGAGCTTTAACTGTACATTACTCCAAAAATAAGTCTTACACCTAGGCCAATAATTCATAATCAATAACCTTGATTTGTAAATCACCACTAAAGACAAAATTTATAATAATAAAATAAACAAAATTAAAAAAAATTAAAATAACAAAACTCTCGCCCTATCAAATCCTACTACATAAGGGTGATTTGTTAATTTCACAAATGACTGTTATTTACTAAGATTTCCTCCAGCCACGCCAGGCCAGGCCAGGCCATAGAAGAGCCTTAAGAGATAGAATGACGACGACTTTTACTAGCCTTACCACGTCGAGGAGGTGTGAGCACTCCATCGGCAGGAATAAGAAGCCTCCCCAATTTCTTGACGGAGTTCATAAACGACTTCCTAGGCAAAGGCGGCTTGTGATTAGCAGCATTTGCATTAGAATTAGCAGCAGAAGTCACACTTTTAGCTGGACTACTAGTATCTGATCCAAATGTACTATTTTCAACTATATTCACAGGTTTCTCAACCTCCTTCAACTTCATTTTGAGTTTTAGAAGCTCGAGTTTTAGGCCCTCGTTTTCTCTCCTTAGACTCAACAGCTCATCCGAGGAAGGTGTATTAGTCGGGTACAAGTTGAGGGTTTTTGGAGGTATCATTGTGTTTGTGGATGAATTTGAATTACCCACGGAATTTTCATTCATGGACTCACGCATGCGCAGCTGCTCATAGTACAGGACTTGAACAACTGTTTGGACTGGTAGACGGTCGTTTTGAGCTGCGTGTGCACATGCTTCGCGAGATAGCTTCTGGCAATCCATTAAGCTGCACACTTTCTTTTTCTCCAAATCACTTAATGTTGGATGAGCCTAGAAAAACATTGTATTTGAAAGTAAGCTAATATGTTACGAAGATGTCATCGAACATTTCGAATGAGCAAATTTTGCTATCAACAGAAAAACCCAGGAAACAGAACATACCTTGAGGAAAATATCAATAGCTCTGTACATCCCATCATCAGTGACCCGAGCTTGTTCAGGAATAAGCTCAGCTAGACCGGTAAACTTGGACACTGTCAAGTTTCGATCAGAAGCTATCTCAGCTAGGTAATTCTCCATCAATTTCCCGACTCGTTCAAGGTCATTTGTGTGAGGAACGACATGATCCTCCCCTGCACCATAACCTAGATGATTTCCCTCCACTTCACTCTCGAGATAGTTTACCATGATCCTCCGCACTGAATCCACATCGAATAAGGTTTCCCCGGTGAAACAATATGAAGGTATCAGAAGATCGTCTAGAGCTGCCTGACCAAGTTGTAAGGCCATCCTCTTCTCTAAATCAAGGCGGCAAGCAACAGTTGTCTCAAGCCATGTAGAAGAGCGAAGCAACATCGCTAGGAAACTAACCGATAACACATTTCGTTCCCTTGGAAGAAGACTCACTATGGTCTCTAAGACAACCCTTTTTTCATGTTCTTGCTTTGGATCCAATTTCTTCCTCCCCTTACCCATTACCTCCTGCTCCATGAGACCATAGTCATATTGTCAACTTTTGCAAGTGAAAAAATATAAATTAGCATAATTAAATCCTAGAACATGTTGTGAACTTATTGTACCCTATTATCGGGTACTGGTCGGATACCAGTACGTGTACAAGAATCAGATACGTCTAAATATACAATTTTATGCCTAAAATGAAGTGTCTAACTGCCATACTAATGTCAGAGCATTAAGGACCGGACACGGGTACGTGCAGCAAAATGAAGAGTACAAGTAACATAGACCTTTTCACATCGAAAATAAACTCTCTAGAACAAAAATTGAACAAGAAAAACGAGAGCATGAAAAAATCGGGAAGGATATCTCACCAAACCTCTTAGAGACTTTTGAGCATAGAGCATTAGTAATGGACCTAGAGCATATTGCTTAAATCCTCTAGCTGTCATAGCAATCAGGATCCTTTGAAACATATCGATTCTAAGAACAGTTAAATCTTCGGCCCACCAATACTCCACAACCGGTTTTGGCTGAGGAACTAATGAAGAAGAGTTCCCACCTTCCACCCTGCTAGTCCCTGAAAATTGACTGTCCTTGCAAGCCAGAAAAGCAATAGCATCAATACAACGGCTCACTAACTTGACTTCTTCCGCCACAGGAAGCAGGGTTTCTGATGTAAGCAGAATCGAAACACAGGACGAAAGACTTTTCAATGCTACTTCGTTTAAGTAAGCCTCGGTCCTTCCTACAAGGTTCCCTATAGCATGTTCCTCTGTCATCTCAAGATACTCGGCTACACATCGGAGCATCGCAATGTTCTCTGTGTCTATCTCAAAGTTTATCCCATAGCAAAACTTTGTTGCAAGCTCAAACGCGTCTGTTCCTCCAGGAATATCACGAATTTCAATCTTGCAGCCATCAGAATCATTGGATTCTGATATCAATTTCCTTATATATCCACATTTTGACACCAATGGAAACTGCACTTCACATAACACAAGTATAAAACTTCAGCTCAGCAGACAAACCCTCTTACATGACCCTAGATACAACCTACCCATTAACCCCGTAAACCCCTGTTGGGATGGTTTATCCCACATCGACAAATTAAAAGATGCCGTAAGGTTTTGGCATGGCATATATGTTCTTAGCTCATGTCTCCCCGTTAATATGCTGACATTCACAATAAGTCCAACCTAATTTAACATCCCTACCACTGGAGGACTAGATAGAAGCACCGACTACGACCAGTGCTCCATCCTAAGAAATTGAGCAGGAATACAAAGAAACAGTGAAAGTAAGTTACCTTATGCAAAGCAAAGGAGGAATCACCAATCTGTACAGTTACATCACTAGGAATTTCCTGAGAAAAAATCCTGCAATTGACAGAACATAATTAGTAATATCTTTGTGGTTAAGACTTAAGAGCTTGAGATAAAGTTTGAAGATACATACATTTTCCATTAAAAATATAAAAAGGGTTTTAATATATATATATATTTATATAAAATAAAAATAAAATATAAGACAGTATATATAGGAGATAAAAATGCAAACCATTCACTAGTTCTCTTCATTGCAGAAGAGAGCAACTCTTTTTTCTTAGATGACATGTCAGCAGAGGTAAGTGAAGCTGGTTCCTGATCAAGTCCCATCTTGAAAATGATCGAAAACCGCCCTTTATTATCATAATTCCATCAGAACAGTGTTATTTAAATATAGGCCATAGGGGCATGAAAAGTATCAGTAAAGAAGACAAAGGAATGGTGAAAAGAGTCAGTCAATCAAAAATGAAATGATATGAATGTTTATGTAGGTACATGTATGTTTTCTACCATCCATCTCCATGAAAAATGTGTGAAGAAATATGGAAGGGAAGGAATTACCCAGTTAAGAGTAGGTGTCTTGGAAGAGGATAAATGGCAGTATAGTAATTACTAATTAGTAAGTGTCCCATCTTGGTAGGGAATATTGATTGTGAAAAGGGACAGATATGTCAAATGAAGGATGTCCTCCAAAATCATTCCATAAATGAGTGGTGGTTAGATGAGCAAGATAACAAAATAGGATCAGATTGGGTTTTTGGCTTCGCTTGGCTATATAAGCAGGTGTCTCTCTCTTTGAAAACCCTTCTTGAGTCGGGGGACTTTTTGACTGCACTCTCCTATATGGGTATGAGCTGCTGTTTATCTTTCCTTCCCATACCCTAACCATAGTTTGTCTATGAGCGGAATACACTAGATATGATGATGAAATAAGCATTGTGAAATTTGTATTTAAGGTTTGTCTGAAATTTCCATGTGGGGGGACATCTCATTTACAAAATGTACCCATCTCCAACTGTCTTGATCATCATTTTAGATGTTAATTATTGTAATTTTACATTGCAAGTAGATGGAAATCTATTGGTTTAGGGTAAACGACCCAATTCGTTTTAGGATTTGGTGAGGATTGGAAGACGGTAGATCATACACTAATGACGATAATGATGTATGGAAAACGAATAACTTTAGTTCTTAATCCATTTTTGTCAAGAACCATCACAACCAAAGCTTATGCTGATGATTGAGGCCCAGAATATGTTATATACTCTAACATGACCCCTCACACGAGAGCCCATTAAGCTAGAAGTGTGAATCTAGGTTCAGCCCGTAAAGTTGATCTGGTTTTGTGAACCGATCCTAGCCTGCATTGTACTGATCAGTCACTTGTACATAAACATCACATCTTTACTGTTTGCAACCCAAGCTAGGGGACAATGTAAGAAGCATAATTCAATCAATCATAAAAAAGATAAGCTTCATAAATCTCAAAATGAGACCACTTTATAATTGCAGAACAAATAATTAAGAAAATCATGAAAATATATATTTTGCCAATTGAAATAATTGCCCCTACAGGGAAACCAACACCAGAAGATGAGCATATATTGACAGATAAAAAGTTAAGTCATTTTCTTCAATAACAAGTGCAAGACAACACACGTTATCAGCGGGATCTTCTGCATATTATCAAAGAACCACCAACACATCAAAGAAAAGTAGTTGTATTACAACAACCATACTCATCATTTTCAAGCCCAACCACAAAACACACACACAAAAAAAAAAAAGTAGCTGCATTTGGCAAGTAGAGTTGTACTGAATGTCAGTAAATTATTCGGGAAAATACGAGGTACACACTGCATAAAAGCCAAGGAGATATCATCCCCGAATCATATGGCAATGAAATGATGGACTAAAATGACTCATAAAATGTGCTTACCATCTTTTAATTCATCTACATGGAATAAATCATCCTAATATGCTCCTCACATGTGAACCCCGAGTGATTACTTAGGGTAGGAACACTATTCTTTTCAAACCTACCTTTTTATATATTTTTTGATGATTAAATCATCGACTCTAATATTATGTTAAGTTGAGCTAGATTTAGTGTCAATGTCAGCATATCATTGGGGCATGCACTTCATAAGCCATGCAGATACCATCCCAAAAATCATATGACAATGAAAGGAAGAACTCTAATGACTTACGAAGTTGTCAAAGTATGAATTCACTTTTTAATTTTTCGATGTGAGATAAATTATCCGAGCAGCATTATCCCATCCCCCACCACGAGACAAAAACAAAGGAATAGTTACTGATAAATCTGAAGGCAATATGCTAATAGCATTTCACAGGTAGTAAAGGAAAAGTATAACAGGCAACTAGAGCCAAATGTTGAAGATTTACCGATGTATCCCGTTTATAGAAAACTATAGTCAGGTTCTAGAGAGGGAAGAAAGGTGGCCACTCATACCCATAGAAAAAAGTGCGGTGAAAGAATCCATTGGCTCGAAAAAGGTCTTCATATGGTCATTTATCCTGTACATGAAAAGTTTCCAAGTAAATTTAGAGACAGCAAGGGAAAAGGCAGTAGATGGGGACATGAGGATTATCATAGAGATAATAATGATATAGAAGCTCTAAAATCCCTACTAAAATCAAATATAAATGGGGTCCTTCAAATTTTAATGAAGATATGGAATCAAACAAAATTAAATCAAGTTTTTACACATTTTGGATTCTTCACACAAAGAGAAGGTTTGGTAAAACAGCAAGCTAAATTGGCTAAACCTGCTAACAGAGAGCTTATGACTACTATAGCTTTTGCGGCCTGTTTGGTTAATGGTACTAAATCGCGGTAATGAGAATGATTTTTAGTGTAAAATTTCATCAAAAGTTCCTTATCATTCCCATGAAAATGAAACTTTGAATACAAAAAAGTTTTTTTTGTTTGCAAATTTCCATTACCACCTAATACCACATCTCCCAATGGTAATGCATTGGAATGAATTTTGTAAAGAAAATGAGATGATTGAAGTTGGACAAGCAGATAAGAGATTTTTTAACCAAAATTACACTTGTTTTTCATTCCTATTACCACTGTTTATTATTATCTACCAAACGGACCGTTGGGTTCAGGAATCACTCTTATTCTTTACCGGTTACAAATCCAAACAAAGCGAAGCAAGGTGCTTACAAGTATTTACCAGCTAAAGGATTAAAATAGAAAAATTATTCAGAATAATCCAATCTAAATATGATTTTTCTACAATAATTTCACCTATTGATTAATCATGAATAATCCAACTTTAAGTATTTTCCTAGAGTAATTTCACCTATAGCAAGTTTATTTTTTAAAAAATAAATTAAATTAAAATATCGAAAAAAAATGTTAAAATTATTTTTTTGATTTTTTTTTATTATTTAGACATTTTGTGTAAATTTTCAAAATTTTATCTAATTTTAATTTTTTTTTTCAATTTACTTTTTTTTGGTAGATCATCTACTATAGCAGGTTATCGGGTTACCTAAATTTACTCTAGGAAAACATCTCCTAAAGTTGGAATTATTTATAGTTAATAAATAGGTGGGATTATTATAGGAAAATCATGAAAATATTAAATCATTCTAGGTAATTTTTCCTTAAAAATAAAAAAAATATTAAATAAAAAAGCAACAACAATGCTAAAGTTTTAATCAATTTGGCTCTCAAACAATAATAGTGATCGTCTACAAATTTAACACTAGTGTAATGTAACGCATTAGTGAGTAGGAGATGCCCTAACAAGAATTGATTTTTTGGTTCATAATGGGAAGTGACTTAGGGTTTACTAAGCTGTTTTAATATTGTTAAGGCCCAACAAAGCAAAAGTTTGAGTTAATGGTTAAGGCTTAAGAATACGACATATACTCTAACAAGTCCTCTCATACGAGAGTTCTTTGGACTAAAAGTGTGAATGCAGCACAAACACTCCCTATATATACTTGGCTCGTGTTAAATATTTCACTTGATTTCTGATACATGTGAAGTAACCAACTAAACCAAAAGCTTAAGCCAATAATTGGTCCAAATTATATACGTTATATACTCTAACAATACTCCCCTCCTCCTCTACCTAAACAATTGGTAGAAATAAAGGGAAAAAACACCAAACTTAATAACAACATAATATATTAATAGTTTGTGTAGCAAACAAAGAAGGTGACATTTAATGAAGCTTTTAAGTTTATCTAATATTCTCATTCATAAAAGAAGTGAAATTGAAGGCTAAACCACAATGTTCACAATACTTGCTACATTTAGTTTTTTCACGCAATTCAATATACTATTTTGTTCATTTATATGTCGAATTATACACATTTAAAAATTATAAAAAGTTTATATTATGAAAGTATGCGATTAGACGATTCAAACAAGATCCCACTTGACTATATTATTACTTACATATTAACTACAATATATAAAATAAGCTAAATAATGAATAGCGCCAAAAACAAAATGTAGTAAGTATTTACGTCGGAAGTAGATATGTATTTTTCCTTTGCACTCACAGTGCTAATGTCTTTATCACCCAAGACAAAAGGCATATAGTTGTCAAAATAAAGCTAAAGATGACAAAAAGAGGTGTTGCTTCAAGAAAATAATTTAACCCTAAAAGATGCTTACTGATTTAACATTTGCAAAATCATAAGTTTACACAGCATTTGAGTTTAAAAGGGCGTAGCGCGTAGGAATAGATTTCAAATCATATGTGACATGATTACAAGAGGGTTAACACTCATTATCATCCCTAAGAGTCCCGCTCAGGCTCTCGGGAGGGCAGTCTGAGCGGGAGAGAATGCAGACCAATACCCTTATCACAGAAGGTTACCATTGAAGAGAGCCCATCAACTCGAGTATCGCCTGTAACATAAAATTAAGCTTCTAAGTAGTAGTTGATAAACCACATAAAACTCTTTGGTATCATATCATAAGGTCATATCATAAGAATATGGCAAAAGCTAAAACTATTTAGGCCATAAGGTAGCACCTAGATGCAAGTTACCCAAAGGAGTAAAAGGGGAGGGGAGAGGGTCTAATTTTACACTAATTCTTATCAGATGGTCTTTTTGAAATATTATCTCTAATTAGACCGATTTATTAATATTTTTTGAAATATTATAAGTAGGCATTAAGAATGATAATGAAGTGGACATTTAAGATACTAAAAGGAGGCATTAAGGATACGGTAAGTAAGCATTAAGGATAATGTAAGTAGTCATTAAAAACACGGTAATAAGTAGGCATTAATCTTTCAGTAACTCTCCTGTGAGACGGCCTTAGCCGTGCAACTAGCCCAAGCTCAATAACTTTTTAAAAAATATTTTGAAATACTAATTTCAAGACTTAAAAGGACAATTTCAAAACTTAAAAAATCCTATTTTAAGACTTAAAAGGTCAATTTTAATGTTTTTAATATCAACTTTAATGTTTGAGAAATCATATTATAAAGCTGAAATGAGAATTTAATGTCCTGCAATTGATCTTTTTAGTCTTAAAATTGGTTTTTTAAGTATTAAAATGAACCTTTTAAGTCTTAAAATTGTCAAATTGCATGTCTTAAAATGCCAATTTCAAATTCTTGAAATTAGTTTTTAAGTCTTAAAATTGACATTTTAATTTGTGAAATGAGTTTAAAAAGTACAATTGGGCCGGCCCAATAAGATGTATTTCACAAGTGAGGCTGTCTCACACAAGTTTTTGTGTTAATTTTTAATAAATTGGGCCTATAATGTATCTTTTAAAGAGACGATCTATCAAAAGACTAGCTGCTGATTTTATCAAGTAGAAGCAATAATTTCACATGCCCAGATATGCATATCATCAACATCCAATGTTGTCCCATGATATCCCACTATGCTTTTGTGTGAAGGAGTATGTCTTACTTACCCACCAAAAAAACTTATTGAAGCATGGACCAAGTTATTGTTGTGCTTGTGATTTGATGTTGTTAACAAACATATCTCAATAATATTATATTACATATTACCCATTGCTCTTAAGTCTTAAGGGGCTATCACCTAAGGTGGGGTTTAGAGGTTCTTATTTACACAATTTAACTCTTGTTAGAGATAATATTGACATGGATGTTATTTCTAATTATCAGGTAGCAAACATCATATTTAATTGTATATAAAATAAGAGGCGCACATAATTTAATGAATCATTTTAATATAGTTTATCATAATTCAAAATTAAAGAAGTTTACGGCCCGTTTGGTAGGTGGTAATAAAATGAAGTAATAGGAATGAAAAACTAGTGTAATTTTGGTTGAAAAATCTCTTGGCTACTTTAATGACTATGCTTGACAACGTTCAATCATCTCATTTTATTAATAAAATTTATTCCAATGCATTAACAATAGGAGATGTAGTATTAGGTGGTAATGGAAATTTGTGAACAAAAATTTTTTTTTGTAATCAAAGTTTTATTACCATGGGAATGACATAAAAGTTTTGATGAAATTTTACACTATAAATCATTTTCATTACCACTATTTAATACCACTAACCAAACGTGCCCTTAATTATTTTGGCCTTAAGGAAATAAGGGACAATCTCACAAATAAGTAGACGCTATTTGGCAAAGAGATGAGTGGGAAAAAGATATTTAAGTGATTGGGATTACTTTGATTTATGTTCTACTCAAACAAGTCTTGTAAGATAGTGTAGGAAAAATGAATAAAGGATTAATAGGAGTAAATAATAAAGGTAAGAGCATCTCGGTTTCCCTAGAACTTTTGTAATATGAATTCGATTCTCACTATTTGTATGAAATATATTAATAGTTGAACTTAGTAAGTATAAATTTTATGATGTAATAATTCAAAGATATTTTTAAATAAATAACAAAAATTATTAAATATATCAAAAATAATAGATCTTTAGTTCCATCGAAAATCAACAAAGTCCTTGTAATTGTCATGTCGGGCAAAAATAAAGTGAGCCCCACTTAACTCCCCATTTCTGTAATAATGCTCTTATGGTCCGTTTGGTTGTTATTAAATAGTGGTCGTCATGGGAAGGATTTACAGTGTAAAATTTTATCAAAAGTTTCATATTATTTCTACGGTAATGAAACTTTGATTACAAAAAAGTTTTTTTGTTTACAAATTTTCATTACCATCTAATATCACTTCTCCCAATGGTAATGCATTAGAATAAGTTTTATAAAGAAAATTAGATGATTGAAATTGAAAAATGACATGACCATCAGGGTAGCCAAGAGTTTTTTCAACTAAAGTTACTTTAATTTTTCATTTTCATTACCATCGTTTATTACCATCTACCAAACAGGCTGTTAGTGATTTATGATTTGTGATATGAAAATTGCATTTTAATCCAATTGGGCTCAACTTGATTGTAAATGCAAAGGACATGTTGAGAAGGGACAGCAAGTGGCATAGTCACAACTCACAACTAAACATGTTAGTTGACTATTGCAAGTCACAGGCTAAGAATGGAAGTTAAAGACACCATTAAACTTCTTCGTTCCTTAAAGTGTTTTTAGTTAAAGTTGTATCTACGAATGTTCACAAAATTGAAAAAAATGAATTTTTTATATAGTGAATATATTATTTTATTAAGTAATAATAATAATAAATATAATAAAGAAGATATAGGGATTAAACATTAAACAATATTAAAATAAAATTAGTGGAAAAATATAGAACCACAATTATTAAAAAAATATTTAAAAAGTTAGTGAAAAAACATATAGGGATTGTAAGCATATAAAAATGTTAAAATGAAGTTAGTATAAAATATGTAGACCATAAACATTAATAAAATATTAAAATGAAGATGAATAAGGTTAATTGTGGCAAGTAAGAACAAATGTAAGGAACAAAATGCTATTACATAAACTTAAAAAAAAAATGCTATTAGATATTACTAATTTTATGGTGGAACCTGAAAGATGATCTGCCCAAATTAAGGCTAATTTCATACTTCAGGTAAATCAGATAATCATACCACATTTCACAGAAATTGTGATCACTTATTTTGAGAAAATTATTTGGAAACATTAATTATGATAATCATATTGAACGAATATTCATAACAGATAAACAATAACTTATTTATCTAATCTAACAGATAAAAAGAAAAACTTCACACAAAGTAAACATGGCCTTACCCTTACTTCTATATTCAGGAATTAATATTATTCGATCAAGTGTTAATACTAAATATAAATAGAAGATTTTATATGTATAGATAAATATATTCAATTCTTTTAGGTGATTATAGCAATTTATTAGAAAATAACTTTGATAATATGTATATTTATGTCACATATTAAGTATTAACCGGATAAAAAATAAGATAAGATGCTTATTGGTATTATGTTATTAGTATATAGCAAGGTAAGACGACATATGAAGAGAAATTGTTAGACCTTGACACTTTATCACATAATCACCATGTGGCCTACACGTGTGTCATATCTACAGCCACCAGTGGGCTTGGGCCCGCAAACTCACGAGTACACATTTGATGAGGTTAACTCTACCCAACACCATATGGCATTGAGTGGATTACCCATCAAGCTTTATATGCAAGTCCACAATCTACTATTTTGGTGATGTGAGATCTTTCTCACTTGTGAAGTATTTTCAACACTCTTCCTCACATATGAGCCACATTATATCCAAGAATCACCTATAAACTCACGGGTAATCAGCGTTGACTTGCATACACACTTGATATGGTTCACTCTTCCCAAAACAATATGGTATTAAGGCGATTATCCACCAAACATTATATACAAGATCACCACAAGCCACTATTTTAGTGATGTGCGTGGAATTTTTCTCACATGACAAGTATTTCCAATAGATATTCATCTTTCATTATGTTGCTTAGAACTTATGTAATGCATATGAAGATCGTCAATATATTATCTTCATCGTGTCAAATAATTTGATGTCATGTGTTGTACATTTTTTACATCACAAAATTGCATCCTCTACCATACATATGCACCTTAAAATAATAAGAAAATAATTTTTAATTTCATGTATACGTGGCGTGCTTGTGGATTAGAATTAGAAACAACAATTGACGTTCTATTATATATCTCTGTTTTGGTGTAATTCATACTCGATTATATAGCATGGAATTCATCATTAAGGGATAATATTTTACCATAATTGATAATTCATATTATGATATGCATGATGTGATCATTTTTGAGATTTTAAGAAATGGTTTAAACTATATTATGATACGCGGTGAAACATTTGATACTTGTGGTGATATGCATGCGTTCCTTTTTTAGATTTTAAGATATTCTACTATATTTTGATATGTGGTGATTCGGTCTTATGGATCAACATTATAGTTTAAGAAATATTTTATAATTTATATTATGCTATTGCTATGCTATTTTTACAATTTCGTATTACACATCTAAATTTGTTTGGTATCAGTTAGCCTCTTGTATTGTTATAATATGAGATTGTAAAATTTGGTTACTCATCAATTTGGCTTTAAGTCGAGTTTTATTGGCTCCGCACAGAGTCGAATTTGAGTTTTATCAGATAATCTATAGACTTGATTCATGTCGGTTCGGTTACGGGTCAAAACAAGTTTGGATCTATATCAGTTCAGTCTTTAGCACTTGTCATATTTCAGATTTTATGACAAAGATTATTAGAAATATAATACAAAGAAAATACACAGCAGATTACAAGATTATATTTAAATGCCTTTGTGTATGGCAACGAACAAACTTCTTGCTTAGGATAAACGCCAATTGATGAACATTGTGGAGACTGAATTGCGACACTTAAGTCGCTCGAAAATTTTCTTAGCTAATTGATTGAATACGATTACAAACTTTCCTTTAATGAACTTCCTCCTTGAAGGTTACTTAGGGTTTTAACAACAAAATTCTACAAGGAGTTACTATAAAATCACATTAAATACTTAATACAAAGTGGTTAATCTAAATGGTTACGTGTTGTAGAAGATGATTAAAACAAAACTATATAGAGTTTATAA